>JAQGBX010002656.1:0-19659 GCA_034698745.1 Megaphyllum sjaelandicum | reverse complement strand
GGCATGCACTATTCCCCGTGTATAGTGGCATGTTGTTGTCCCCAGTGCCATACCGTTGTTTGCGCGGGAAGGCGGTATACTGTATACGCCAGTAAAACACTGTTGTGCTACCCTGCGAGTATCATTACCCAATATCAGGCGTTTGACATGATGTCTATGATTCGTTTACAAGCGAAAGGTGTCGCTGAGAGCGAGTTTCTAATGATGAACAATAGGGCGGCGCTGCAGTGCATTGGCCCCCAGGGCCCAGAATATCAAAGGTACCGAGACGAAGTGAGCATGCATGCTGGTTGCTTTGTGAACTGATAATAAAAACAGTTTAAACGCCTCATTAGAAAGACAATTTAGCAGAACACATAAAATGGTAAGAATACACTGATGCGGATCTCCCGCCCGTGTGTATTAAAATTCGGAATTCGGTGGTTATTTGGCGGAAATTGTTAGAACTACAGACACATTATGCTGGCCATACACATTGCGGCTTACCTATCAGGTTTGCGTGAAAAGTGAAAACTGTGCCGATTTACCTAAACATCTTTGACCCTAACACGCTATGATAAACCGTAGAGGTTTTCAGGTGACCATGGCATCGACACAAGCTTGGGATTTTTACTAGCTATGGGTAGGGCCGGAACAAAACTGGTTTTCCAGCTCGACGGGTTTTTCAGGCGAATCAGTATCCACTAGGACCAATCAGCGGAATTAGAATTGCGGCATGCGCAATTAGAATCCTGCTTATTGGCCCTAGTGGATACCGATTCGCCTGAAAAACCCGTCGACTGGAAAACCAGTTTTTTTCCGGCTGTAGTGTTCTGGTTACGACCACCAGATGGAGCCAGCTCCTGACGGCCGGTGTGACCAGACTAATAGGGAATAAAGGGCATTCTGGATGCCGACGTGAACAGCAATAGACGTGTCTCTCGTGTGTCTCTATTCAATAGCACGTGTACCCAGTTTCAATCCACAAGCATCCAGGCTAAATACTACAGGCTGGAGGCCAGAGCGTTTCTAAAGGCCTTTCAACAGTTCCTTAAAAATCCGCAAGAGGATCTGATTAGCAAAAGGGTCCATTGAATTTAGTTAATTTGATCATTTTGATGGTTAGTTGTTGTAATTACTGCCAAAGTGCCACCCTCTCAAAAGGCATGGTAATTAAAGTATGCATTATCTTTTTTTATTTCATGCTTCTTAGTGTAGAATAACATACATTTTTTGGCTGCCTGTTGTAAATGGGGATATTTCTAGCAAGTTCAGTTATAACTGTAAGAATTCGCTTTACCTGTTAAAATACAAGTCAATATTAATATACACTCACAGAATTGACAACGGATTGTACTTCCAAATAATTATTCAAACAAAACAAGGATGTTTTAATTATGCAATAAATGTTTTTCAAGGGGACAAATGATATATTCTTAACAAAAACTTACTTGTTCATTGACTCCCGCACAAAGTATAAGAAGGCCGAAAAACAAAGTAACAACAACCATAAATTGAGTGCATAGTACTAATGCGTAGTACTCGTGTTTGAGGTGGTTAAGTTTCGCTACTAGGATTGTAGTGGAAGTAAGTATTACGGTCGCCAATTTAACTAAAAACAAACTCGGTGACAAGAATAAGTCCGATTTTCCGATAATTCTGGTGATGCTTGCATGTTCATTTTGAATGCTCAAAATTGACATTTGTCTACCATTTTGGTAGCAAGCAGTTCTTGAGCTATGTTTTAGTATAATCAAAGTATTTTTTTCAATTTTCCTTTTCATACTTGATAATATATTTTTCATGGCCAGTATTGTGTAACCAGCAATTAACAAATTAGAGATAGAAGCAATTTGACAAATAAAAATATTTAAAAAGACAAAAAAATAGTTAATAAAGGTCATTGCCGGATTCTCAATTTCATATGGATTTAATTCGAAAATAAATTCGTTTAACGTTTGATTTGTGTGGATAAACAGGGTATCATATAAAATCAACATGGCTTTTAGTTCAGCAAACAATGTGCAAAGAAACATCACTAAAACACCACGCACTGCAAAGAAGATAATAGTGTTCATTTTTTTGACTAGTTTTGCATGGTCCGCTTTCGAGATAAACGTCTCACAATGTGCCTGCAGACAAATACTAACCTCTCTAACCGTTTTACCTTTATTCCAATATGAGGCAAACACGCATTGCCCCATAAGAATAAGAAAGATGAAACAAAGACAAGAAAACTGTTCTCCATGAACACTGTATGGATTGTCTAGGACCATTCTGATTAACTCCATAAGTGGATGGATTGGCAAAATTAACAAGGCTACATTGCACACTACCCTTATGTAGAACATCAGGCCACTTTGATAGGAGAAATCATGCAAATTGAGAATCACGGCAATTGGATATGTCTGAAATAGGGTTTCCTTCTTCATTTATAATAGTTTATAAAATGTATGGTAATTTTGTTTCAAAATTTTCAGCGAAGTGAAAAGTTGCAAAGTTGCATACAGAGTTGCTTTACTGAGTTGTATACCATCAGGTATACCATATATTCATGTCAAACCTAAGATGAATTTTTACCATGCTATGCAGACTACTACGCGTTATATGATTATAGCTGAATCAATAATAACAATGATACTGTTATGGAAAGTATACTGCATAGTCTGGAACTTTTTTTTGAGAAAGGTAATCTCCTGTTGAATTTCTAAAACGATAAGTTAATAATTTAAACATATTTTGTTTCATCACATAATTCACATTAAGTTAAAATGATCACAGACATTTGGAAGTCTTATGGGTTGAATTGACCATTTGGATTCTATATGTTTGGATACAAACATTATAGGAAGAATTTGATAACGTTGTGACCTATTAATTTCAATGAGAACGATACAATAGCAAAAACAATAATCGCACTAAACTTAAATAATTGTGGCAGTTTTGACAAGACGCCTGCTTAGAATCGTCGATGTGCTTATACTGTACATCTGCTTGTATATATAATTTTGACTTTTAACGAATTCTGCGTGTAATTTTTCATTGGTAAATATAATCTTCCTTTGCCCAAGTGTAAAGTTAAATCAAATTATAATAAATTTGCAGTGTTTGCTTTTGTTTTCTTTTCTCTAATCCCAATAATACAATTGCAGTGAAATGAAGTTATCATCAGATTTATCCAAATAAATAGCCTAAAATTAGCCTTGTAAGTTGGATTCAATTCTTGTAATTACTAAGTTTAGCTCAAATTTTCAAATTGAGCTCAACTTTTCAAATTGATTCTATTTTGATGCTGTTTTTTTTTAAACCCGAAATGTACATGTAATATCTGTTTAATGTCAATTAAGAGCTTTGATATATATATATATATATCCAAGTTCTGTACACAATATTAATGTACATACAGCAGTTCAAATAATCAAAATTTCAGTTCATTGGAAGCAGATACGCTTTAATTAATTCGTGGAAACGTATTTTAAAAAAACTAGTGTTGAAAAATGTGTATAACGTTCACTAATTATCGGAAAACATAAATGCATAATCAAATTATTAACTGATGAGTTTGACATCGCACTTTATAACAGCTATCAAGTCTTGACAAATCTTTACCGCAACTTTCAAAGACCCAGATACTAAGCACTGTTATGTTCGTCATCTTGAACTTGGAAGCTTAGAATTTTATGCATTGTTGCTTTTCTTTTTTTACTAGAGCTTGAATAAAGGGACATGGTCCCGAAACGCAATGCTCAGCAAACCTGCTTTTGGTCGTGTTGTCGCTTTCTGTAATTATTTAATTTCCGACCACTTGAAGATGGCTTCATTTATTAATATATACCTGTTCATCCGTGAAAATATTTACGAATGTGGCTTTTATCGTTTACCACGTTGTTATTGTATGTCTACAAGAATTTGGAATTTAAGTTCTGAGATTATTAGCTCATGGATCAAAAAATGTTATTGACATTAAAAAAAAAGGCAGGAACGATTCCTAACATTTTAACTCGATTTAAGAAGCGAAAGTAAAATTGAAAGTAATTTTACTTATTATTATCCTTGTGCAGAAATTAATAGACATAGCTACTGTACAAGTGATAAAATGTAAAAATAAAGTGTGTATATTTTTAAATTTTTGCAGGCTGCGTACGTTTTTCAAGAAAGACCACTAATGTTATATAAAAACGATCACGAGAGAGTTGTAAATACATTAGACATAGCAGCTATACTTGAAAGACTACTTACAAAAACTTACAAAAACCTTAGCAGTTGCAATTAAAGTTTGAAATCAAACGCATGAAAAGAAAACGAACTTTTTAAATAACAGCTAGGCAGGGCAGATAACAGGATGAATTGAACAAAATGAGCGGAATTATCTATAAATTGTTAAGCAAATACATTTAGAAATATTCTTTATTCGCATTGAAGGCAACCTTTGGACAATGTGATACTGTCCAGTGCTCGGCCTTCTTTCGCCCTTATTCAACTTTGTTCCGCCATTGTTTCCATTTCCCCATCATTTGGGTCATTGGATGAGTCAGGGTGACATAGACCACTGCGTCCAGTCGTTCAGAACGATCGATCACTAGACATCAACGGTCACGCATTTCAAAGAGGGTGGAAATTAAGATGGATTCCAGGAAAAACCAGGGAATTCAGCAATTCCCAAGAACAATTCTTAAGAAGAATAACATTTCCGAACAAAATATTACAAAACAATCTGACCTGATACAGGGAGAAACCAAGACAGAACCACCGGACCCTGCGGACAGACCAGCAGAAAGCAGATCGAAAAAGCGGGTGAGATTCAAGATTGATAAGAAGACCTCTGAAGCAAGTGTGCGCAAAGCCAGGGAATGTTTTATAAAACTCTTGACCGAAGCAGCAGAATACTCCAGGAGGCCCTGCGATATCCAAATTTCACCACCCAGATCGATGGCATATGTACCTGTGAAGACCAAGTACGATGATGATGATGTTTGGTACGAAGATAATTCAACTCCCGGTAGTGTGTTTTTAAAAAACTTCTTGTAAAATCGAGGAACTGATTGTGAATACGACCGGACTTAATCGATATACGGTAGCTGTTTTTGAAACCATCTGGACAAAATGTATTAATGTTATTAAAGATAATCACCTAGTGTGTGTACTAAGTCATTTTTGTGCTTTTTTACTCATTTTGTACACTTGTTCTTATATGTTTAAGCCAAATGAGTCTGCAAACAGGTGGGCCACCGATTCCATGGATTGATAACTTAAATATAGTGTCATTTTGCTAATTTTTCCGAGATAAATACACGTTCTACAACAGGATCCTGTGCAAACTTATGATAATTTTCCAGGTACAAATTTGACACATTTTGAACAGTTTCCGACGAAAAATTTGCAAAATTGTCCATGTTTTCAAAGTAAAAATTGTGCAAAATATTGACACAAAGCATAATACAAATTTGCAAGATTTTCAACCTTTTCCAATCATATTTTTTTTTAATTTTATCTATTTTTCAAAGATAGATTTGCCTATAACATCCGAGGACACAATTTTCAAAACTTTTAACATTTTCCGAAAAAAAAAATTGCTAATTTTGAAATTGTTTCAAAATTATGATTACTGTGTCGGTTTTGCAAAATCGTGGATAGTATTTGCATACAGTGGGGAATTTTTTTTTTTAATCTGGAAAAGTCATGTAAGTAGATTCTGAAATTTCTGGGAGAACCCAGATAATGGTTTGAAATTCTATATATTTTAGTGATTTGCGAAACTGTTTTCCAATTATTGCCGGTTCGCGAAATATTTTTACTATTTTCACTGGCCCGTATAAGCAAAAAGGTTGGGAAACACACTGACATACTGCATTAGCTTAATATAATTATTTTAATTCAAAGAAATAAATATCGTATTTATACAAAGTGACAGACTACATGTAGATTTTCGAAACACATTTTCAAAGTCTAAGTTATTCCTCCAAAGAAAACATCCAAAACAAAAAGTTAATTGATGATGAAAATAGATATCATGCGATTCCATACAAGCAGAATGTTTTTTCAACAAGTGACATTCTATATATATACAATGTAAGTTTACAGTGTAGTAAATATCATATGATCTAGCAATACCATATACAGTACATTGTACTTACAGGTTCAAACTTATCATGTTAAAGTTCACAAAATTCTTAGATAACATAAATGTACAATGACATATTTAACGAGTTTTACATCGCACTATATAACAGCTATCGAGTTTTGAAATATCTTCACCAAAAGCTTCGAGTGCCCACATATTCTGCTAGCAATTGTTCATCTTTTTGTAAGTCGCCGTTGTTGTAAAATTCTGGAGCAGTGAGGTCCGGGTAGCGCTTGATCAGGTCTAAATCGATGCCCCATTCCTTCACCAATTGTGCAGCTCGACCAATCTTGTACCAGGTTGTGCGATAGTAGTTGCAATATCTATTAGGGAACTGCACATTTAACACGAGTACTTGGGTTAAATGTTTACCAGTCAGCAGTTTGCAAAGATTGTATTTCTGGATCGGGTCGCTGACTCCTTGTTGCACCACATAGTCAGCAATAAACTTGGAGAAAGTTTGGATGGCTTTGCCCAAGTTGTCAATGATGCCGTCAGAGGAACTTTGCTGAGGGGTGCTGCCTCTTGCTCGTACCCGAGACGAAGAGGGCACTTCCTCCCCAAGCGTTGAAGCGGATTCCTCGGAATTCAGGGAAGGAATGCGGGTACTCGGTGAAATCCCGATTCTGGAGATCAAACTGTTGACCATTGACGTTTTGAAGGAGCTGGTTGTGGAGAATTCTCTCGATGTGCTTCCACTTGCTTCAGAAGCATTGTCTTCCATCCTGAAGCTGCCTCGACGTCTCAAGGAGCTTGCTGCTTCATTCGGATATTCTGCATCATCTGAAACGTCCGAGAGTCTCACGGATGCCTTCCTTTGCCTTTCAACTTCACCCTGGAGATTTTTAATTGACTCTTTCTGCCTGTTGATCTGGAGTTGCTGATTGTCCAGGACCGTTTTCTGGTTGTCAATCAGGATGTGAAGAGAATCGATAACCCTCTCGAAAGTGCAGGCCGATTTTTCCTTGGCCAGTCGACAGGATGTTGCTAGTGAGTGGAGTTGGCTCATGCGGAAGTTGACCATCTTGGAGTATTCTGCAAGCGCTGGATGGTCCTTTTTCATTTGTTCGAGCTCTTCAGGAAACTCGATTTCGCCTAAAATGTCCATCCCGGTGGATTGCTGGATTTCTGTGTTTCTATGGAAATTCATTTTTCTGAAATACTTCATTAAGTGTATATATACTGGAGCGTGTGCAACCAAGGCAGTGAAGAGAACACTATACTGTATATAGCTGTATGGCTGATGAGTGTTTGGACGATGCTATATAGATAGGCTATACACTGGAAACAAAAGGGTTCCAGAGGTGAATATTGTCGAAAGACGAAAGTATAGCTGACCAATGGCCAGTCAAAGGATCAATTGTTAAAAGCCAAGACAGCCACGCACTTGTGAATGAATCACCGCTCAAAGGTATCTACCAAGGGTACCCACTGCAGCATTTTTTTTCTTGGTAAAACTAAAGGTACAGATTATGATGGATATACAAGGGTCTTCAGCATCATCAGCATGCAGTTATTACTTTGTTAATATCACGTTTTATTGAAAACTTAGTTCTCGACATCATAATAATATGTATACATTAAGGATATTTTTTTAGATTTCCATTCATGGACTATGGCTTTTGGGATTTTGTTGAAATTATCAGTTCTCTATAGGTTTGTTTAATTATTTTTAAAAAAGTGTATTCCAAGTGTAAACTTTTTAAATTTTTTTTTAAATAAACCAACGACATAAATTATTTCTGTGATAAATCACATTCGTGCACAGATCCCCGAAACGGATGGTTATGATTATTAGTATTTTTTTTTCGAAAATGCTTGTAAATCTATGTAGGCCTGCATGTACGTATATAATGTAAGATACATTAAATTGCTTGTATGTTGTGACCTTACATTTAGGAATTTTGAGCTGACAGTTTCAGAGCTTCATTTGCAATTCCAAATAGAGACATATCTTTAATGTGGTAATTATCTAATTCTTAGGAATGAAATCAGTTCCGAAGGTTTTGATCGAATAAAATGGATGATCGGATTAAGCGTGATCGAATTAAGCGGCAATCTGCATTTGAAATCTTCGAAATCTGCATTTGAAGTATTGTCTGAAATTGATGAAAAAAATGAACTAACTGTTTCGAATTTGTGTGCCAAGTTTTAGGCTGGATCACATCGGCCAATTTGGCAAATGAAATTTCGAAATCATACTTACTAAGGTCTGCGCTATAGGTTGTAATTATCGACAAGATTTACCACATTGTTACATGTGCATGTATGTTTCTAGTTGTAAATTAAGTTCTGAAACTTTAATTTCATTTTTAATGAAATGAGCAACTATTCGTAACTTTAAAAACAATTTAACAAGCAAAAGTAAAGTAGAAATTTATTTGACTAGTCATTGTTGTATTCTTGTCTTGTAGAAATAGAGTGAAGATTTTTCTACATTTTTTGCAGACTATTCTTTTTTTACAAAAGCCATTAAAGTTAATAACAATTACACGAGAGTGGTAATAATATTAGAAAAATTCTAACTAATGAATGTTGCTAGTCTGAATTAATGAATGCATGCATACTGTATACTGCATGCATGTACCTGGAAACGACACAAAAAAATCTGAATGGTTTTATTTGGTGCAGCAAAATGAATCGTTTATTTTCACGGAAAACGTTTGAGGGATATAATATCAAAAGTAATAACTAACTGTAATTAATTTTATTAACGGTAGATCCATTGTTTACTTTTTATTCAAAGAGGTGAGTGTTTATCAAACAAGATTTCGAAGACTTTCGTTTTTAATCATGATGTTTTAATTACGTTGTAAAATCAATAATACATGTACATGATCATTAATTTATATGCTAATCTGTCATCGTAAAATAAAAAATAGCAGGAATGAAAAGTAATTCAAAGAAGTTATAGTGTTTATAAAAACAAGATTTCGAACACTTTCGCTTTTAATCATGATGTTTTAATTACTTTGCAATATCAAGAATACGTGTACATTTGTATGGTAATCTGTAATCGTAAAGTAAAAAATATCAGGAATGAAAAATTGAATTGTAATGAAAAGAAATTAAAAAATTGCGGACGATTTCGTGCAACATGCAGCAATTGAGTTTTGGACAACACGAATTCTCAGCAATAAATACTAACATAAGCATGTTAACTTTCACAATATAGCCTACCCTGATAAAACGATAAAATGAAATTTATCAAGTTCTACATAGCTTGATGACAGCTTTTTAGCTTTGGAAAGTTTTCACCACAACTTTCGAAAGCCCACATATTCGGCGAGCAAATGTTCGTCTTCTTGGACCTCGCCATTGTTGACAAAGTCCGGGGCAGTGAGGTCCGGGTAGCGCTTGACCAGTCCCCAACTGATGGCCCTTTCGTTGAGATATTGCGCAGCTCGGCCAACCTTGTGCAAGGTGGTGCGATGGTAGTTGGACCTATCTGGAAACTGCTCGTTTAACTTACGCAATTGGTCAAAGTGCTTGACCGTCAACAGTCTGCAGAGGTAGGATTTCTGGGATGCATCTCTGATCCCCTGTTGCTCAACGTAGTGCGAGATGAACTTCTCAAAAATCCGGAAACCATCTGTTTTGAAGTTCTTATTGCAGTCGATGACGATGTCCGAGATGTCAGTGATGACGAATAGGGAATGTTGTTGAGGGGTGCTGCTTCTTGCAGATGTGGGCGTCACTTTCTCTGCAACTGAAGATGTTGATTCAGTGGATTTCAGGGAGCTGATGGAGTTGCTCGGAGAAATGCCGATTCTGGAGATCCGCCTGTTGACTAGTGATGGTTTGATGACAGTTGTTTTGGAAGATTCTCTAGATTTGCGGGCACTTGCCTCAGAGACCATGTCTTTCATCTTGAAGCTTTCTCGACGTCTCAAGGAGTTTGCTGCTTTTTTCGGATTTTCCACCTTATCCGGAATGTCCGGAAGTCCCTCGATTGCTCTCTTCTGCCTCTCAATCACCAGTTGGAGATTTTTTATCGTTTCATTCTGGTCGTTTATCTGGCATTGCAGATCTTGGACGACTGTTTTGTGACCATCAATCTGTGTGTGAAGAGAATCGACGATCCTCTCGAAGGTGCTTGCCGATTTTTCCTTGGCCAGCAGACCGGATACGATAAGCGAGCGGAGTTGGCCGATGCGGACATCCACTTTTTTGGAATATTCTGCAAGCACTGGATGGTCCATTTTCAGTTGTCCGAGCTCTTCAGGAAACTTCAATTCGCCTAAAATGTCGATCTCGGTTGCTTGTTGGATTTCCATGTTTTTCCTGGACTCCATTTTTCAGAAATACTTCTCTTCAGCCTGCTTCAGTCTTCAAGTAAATCACTATTTCACTATCTCACTGTATGACTGACAAACATTTGGTCTTTGCTTTTATAGGTACTGGAATATAAAAGGGTACCAAAGGTTGCCAAAAGTAGCTTGCCAATGGTCAGTAAAAATCCAATTTAGGCCAGACTGCCAAACGCATGTGGATTAATTAAACAAACGAATCAGAGCCCTGTACAGGTACCTGTTTTTACCTATCGTGAAACATTTTTTAACAAAACCACTTTTGGTTGGTTTTTCTGGCCGTGGCAATTAAGTTAGGTCTTGCAAATGTGAAGACATGACTATTTTTCTGTGAATGATGGCCAAAGGCTGCAAACTTCTGTTCAGTATAACGATCAAAAGTTAATGCATGGTGCTACATGTACGTGCGTGTGACCATCTCCCAAAGGTACCAGAATTTTCATTTCTGGTAAGGCACAAAAGTCATGGAAGGAAATCTAGACTCCTATATATGGCTATAAAGTCCGCTGAATTCTGAAATTGTAAAGTTCATAGGTGAAACTATTTCTGGACAATAAAATTAAGAATTAATTTCTCAAATCACGACTTAATCAGTGGTTTATACAATGATTTGAAGAAAGCTGAATATGATAATTTGCAGATTTTTTTATAAAAGCAGGAACGATCCATAACTTTTTAAAACGACTTAATAAGCAAAGTCATAATGAAATAAATTTTACTATTGTTTATCTTCGGAAATTAATCTGAATTAAGATTACCGGTTTTAGCCTAGTGGGTCCAGCCCTAATATTCATTCTATTTTCCTATGAAAACTTTGAGTAAAATAAATACACCAATTATATTGTGGTGAGTCAATAATAAACGATATGATTCAGTAATTAACGTATGAGACATTAACAGCGATACAATAAAACGTTCAAACAAAGTTAAAAAAATTTCCATTTTTTGAATAAATTCGAAATTTATTTTTACAGATTGAATTAGATAAAAATGCTAATTACGAATATTCTTGTTTTCAAGAATTTAATGACGTTTGGTATGATGACTCTACGACTCCCGCTAGTGTTATTTATTTATTTTTTTTTTGCAAAAAACTTCTTGTAAAATACTCAATTGGTTATCAACCATTTTTTTTACTTTTGAACTAACAAACTAATGGTGTACTTTGATTTGCAACTCGATATATTTTTTGAAACTATCAGGACAAAATGTATTTAGATAATTAAGGGGCATCACCTACAATATATTCCAAGTGATTTTTTGTGCTTTTTTAATCCTTTTCAACACTTTGTTCTTTAAAAATATATTTTCCAGAATATTTCTTATTAAAGGCAAATGAGTCTGAATATAAAAATCCCTTATTGTACTATTGATTTGATTAATTAGTAGTATGATATTAACCACTGCAGCAAAGGAAATAAACCAGAAGTATAAAAATCATGCAGTATTCTGTGCATGTAATGTAGTAATCAAAAAGTTGCGAATTGTATTTAGGCAGTGGTAAAGTCACGTTTGCAAAATGAAAAACAGCGATTACTGTACCTTATTGAGTGATTTTTTAAACCAATTAACATGTCGATTTTACACACGTGACTAATTTCCGAAAGTACAATTCTTAAAGCTTCTAAATGAGTGCGAGTTGCATTTATTATTGCTGTTCTTAAAGAATACTTCGAAATAAAAGAACATGAAACTAAATGATTACTAAATAATAAGTTATTAATTTTGGTTAAACCATGCATAAAATGCGCCACAGATCTACTGATGTACGTAAAGTTCCATGAAAGGATTTTTAAGGCAAATTTCAAAGGTCATGGACCTAAAGTTAGACTACAACAATACTGTATAAACAGGTTGCACACTGAAATTAAATTCTGGAAATTAATTCCGCAATTCATATCTAAAATCAGGAGTTTCTGTAATTATTTGACAAAGGTTGAATATGAAAATTTGAAGTTCAGTTGAGAAAAATGTGTTAATTATCGATTACCACATTCTAATATTGCCAGTTGGAAGTTCTGACGTTGGAATCCATTCTTCAAGTGGTTGGATGATATAATATTTCAAGTAGCAAGACATAATTAGGAGTAAAAGAAAAGAAAATTTGGTTGGGGATAATTATGTCTTGCGACTTGAAATTATTGCTGATGTATCGTAAATTCTGAAAAGCAATAAACAACTAAAGCGAGAAAGTAATATTGAAATAAATTTAATATGCACATACTTTTTTAAAAAAAAACAACAACAATTGGGTTGAAATTAATAATAAACAATACGGAGTTTTTAATTATAATAATAACAACGGCTATAGCTTAATGCAATTATTTTTATTCAAAGCCAAATGCAATCAATGATTCAGAGAATGTTAAAGACAGTAACAGCGATACAAGAAGTCAAAAATGTCGACATCACATTCAATTGAAAAACGATAAAACTTAATTAGGCTAGTAGTTAAAAATTAAAGTTTGTGGAATCTAAGTTATAAAATTTGAATTACAATGCACAAGGTCACATATATTTAACGAGTTTTACATCGCACTATATGTCAGCTATCGAGTTTAAAATATCTTCACCAAAAGCTTCGAGTGCCCAAATATTCTGCGAGCAATTGTTCATCTGTTTGGACGTCGCCGTTGTTGTAAAATTCTGGTACAGTGAGGTCCGGGTAGAGCTTGATTAAGTCTAAATCGATGCCCCTTTCCTTCACCAATTGTGCAGCTCGACCAATCTTGTATACAGTTGTGCGAAAAGAGTTGCAATTTCTATCAGGGAACTGCTCCTTTAACACGAACACTTGGATAAAGTGTTTTACAGTCAGAAGTTGGCAAAACGTGGATTTCTGGGTCGGTTCTCTGACTCCCTGTTGCTCTACGTAGTCGGCCATGAACTTGGAAAAGTTTTGGAAATTAATAAACGGCTGCATGTCGTCGACGGCGATGCTGGAAGTGTCACTGATGGCATCAGGGGAACGTTGCTGAGGGGTGCTGCTTCCTGCTTCTAACTGAGACGTACAAGAGGACACTTCCTCCCCAGTCTTTGATGCGGTTTCATCGGAATTCAGGGAGAAGATGGAGATGCTCGGTGAAATACTGGTTCTGGAGATCAAACTGTTGTCCGTTGTCGTTTTGAAGGAGCTGGTTGTGGAAAATTCTATCGATGTGCTTCCTGTACTTGATTCAGAGGCATCGTCTTCCAGCCTGAAGCTGCCTCGACGTCTCGAGGAGCTTGCTGCATCATTCTGATGTACTACATCAGAGAGTCTCACCATTTCAATCCTTTGCCTTTCAACTTCACCTTGGAGATCTTTTATTGACTCTTCCTGCCTGTTGATCTGGAGTTGCTGATTGTCCACGACCGTTTTCTGGTTGTCGATCAGGATGTGAAGAGAATCGATAACTCTCTCGAAAGTGCAGGCCGACTTTTCCTTGGCCAGTCGACAGGATATTAGCATCGAGAGGAGTTGGCTGATGCGACGGTCGACCATCTTGGTGTACTCAGCAAGCGCTGGATGGTCCTTTTTCATTTGCTCGAGCTCTTGAGGGAACTTGAATTCTCCTAAATTGTCCATCCCGATGGATTGCTGGATGATTTCTGCTCTATTATTGAAACTCATTTTTCTAAAATACTTCTCTTCAAGTCTATACTGTAAATCTCATTATTGGATCATGAGCATGTGCGGCCAAGGCAATGAAGAGAACGCTGTATGGCTGATGAATGTTTGGTCTAATGCTTTATAGTTACTGGAAACAAAAGGGTACCAAAGGTGAATTTTGTCGAAAGTCGAAAGTTTGGCTGATCAATGGCCAGTAAAAGGATCAAGCCACGACAGTCCTGCACTTGTGAATGAATCACCGCTCAAAGGTATCAACCAAAGGTCCTGACTCCAGCATTTTTTTTCTTGGTAAAACTAAAGATACAGATACAACGTCATCAACATGCAGTTATATTTTTTGTTAATATATTTTATTGACGACTTCATTGTTTAAGAATTTTGTTTTCCTATATTTAGTTTGTTGACATTATAATTTATAAGTTGGTTGCACATTTAATTACTTTGATAAAGCGTATTTCAAGTGTACTCTTGTTTTTAAAAATAAACCAACAACGTAAATTGATTTTTGGCAAAATAAGTTCCTGCAATAAAACCTATAGGCCTATTACTGGATAATTTTACATATTATTTAACGTCACAAGATACGATGTACTTAATTACACTCGGATTTTAATTGTGCTATTACGCTTAACGCGTCTTGCATTGTCTTGTATTGTACAATTTACAATTATCGTCTTTTTTAGACAACTTTACAACGACAAATATGTTCGAAAACAACTCATTATTATAACTAATATCACGTAACCGCGTCCCATTTTTAACAAAAAAGACTGGCGATTTGTTATTTTTACGGAATTGGGATAATTCCAAATGTTGAAATGTTATGAACGCCAGCACAGATCCCCAAAACAGGTATCAGGCTTAAATAATATTATTTTTTTTTCGAAAATGCTTGCATGCGAACTGCATGCATACAAGCTAGTACTTGTTTATAGGCCATCATTTACTTGTAATGTACATGTACAGTATGTTGTAACCAAATTTCATAAATTTGTAGGATCCATGAACCAGCAGTTTTAAAACTCCATGGATTTCCAATTCCAAATAGAGACATAACAATATGGCAATCGATAATGATTACTTAGGGCGCAACATAATTATGTTTGTATAAATTCACTGTAAATTCAATATTGTTGTTCTTAAAGTATACTGCTTCTATCCTGTCATTTGGATACAGTAGTTTTCTTCAAGTTTTTGGTCTTATAGGTGAAGGAAGAAAATGACAACTATATTCATTATGATTTCGCTATATATTCTGTATAATGAACTACACGATACATGTATACTCTCTGGATTTCATATTTTGGTCGTGAAGTAAATAATATTCGGCAGTTTTTTTCTTTATAGTTTTATTTTAAACCTATAGAAGCTCTACTTCGTCGCAATAAAACGCATTCATTGTGTAATATATGGATTATGGAAACATAAAATGATACACGCGAGAAAACCGGTGACGTTTTCAAGATGGCGTCAACGACCGTTTATGTCTTCAATTGCTTCTTTGAGAATCCAACATTATTTTTGCGAGAAATTGCGGCAATTTGCAACCTCACAGGCCAAATTTTAATTTTCAAGAGAAAAATTTATAGGCGGAATTAACTCTGAATTTTAATTTTGAGAAATATTTTCACGGATGAACAATTATTTTTGAAAAACCTGACTTTTTGTCAGGAAACTTGTCATTGAAATTTTGTCAAAAATAATTGTTCATCCGTGAAAATATTTCTCAAAATTAAAATTCAGAGTTAATTCCGCCTATAAATTTGTCTCTTGAAAATTTAAACTCGATATACATGTATGGTGGGAATCTTGATGTGCAGCGCAATACCGGCGCCTGTCCATTGGGCTCATGCGAGACAGTTACAGGTACATTATGCCCCCTAAAAATCACACTTTATTTTTAAAGTTGAATCAAAAGAAGATATGTTCACTGGGGGATTTTTTCAACATCGATACGTTTTTATGATAAAAACCTAACATGAGGCAGTCGTTTTACTGTAATATTTAAATGTGTGCCACAGCTAGTATACGAAAGAGCAGTATGGTGATTCCGCCCACTTTTACCTAGCCATTAGAGCAGCGCCACACGGGGACAGTGATTTAGACATCCTATCGATAATCGTATATATATATCGATCGTAAATTGCATCGGTTCGTATCGCACCGCCCATATGTAATCGATAAATCAATGTAAATCGATGTATTCGATTCAGTCACTATCGATGGACTGAATGGTATATTCTGAGCCAATGGGCACTATTGTGCTTCCATGCCGTTTTAACTTTAAAAGTACAGGACACGGAGTGAGTGGCCTTTATACTGGTCTATAAACTGTGGTGTGGTCCGTGGACCAAGTTATCAGCTGGATTTTGGTCAGTTTGGCCTATGGAATTTCTATAAGGTCTGCGCCATCATTAATTATTATCAATTACCACATTGTTATGTCTTTATAGTTAGAACTGAAGTTCTGAAAAGCAAAAGTACAATCGAAATTTTTCTGACTGGTATTACTTTATTCTTGAGCGGAAATTAATTAATATGGAGGCCTAAAGAGCTACCAGAGAACAGATTTGGTTTATGCGGACGTTCACCTTTTCGGCATATTCAGCAAGCGCTGGATGGTCCTTTTTCATTTGTACGAGCTCTTCAGAAACCTTGAATTAAAATGTCCATCTCGGTGGACTGCTGCATTTCTATACTTTTGCTAGGATCCATTTTTTCCAGAAAAACTTATCTTCAAACCTATCTTATTAAAACACGTGCGCCCAAGGTCTGCTTATATAAAGGTTAGGTACCTTAAAAAAGGTTACCGATAAAGGGTTCCAAAGGTGGAGGTTCTCAACTATGGGCAGAAGGACCGGGCAGTGGACCAAGCATTAATTAATCCTCGTTCGCCATGTAAGAGTGAATGAATCATCGCTCAAGGAGTCAAGAGTAGCTGCCATATTAAAGGTTATGGGCAAAGGGCTTTTCGATTCCTAAATTTTCTAAATTTAAAATGTATCTTAAAACAATACCCTGCATTCAATTCCCTCGTTATGCTGGCGACTATTAGTCATAGGCTAAAAAACAACCATTTATCTGTGGCAAAAACGACTTTTGGATGTTTTATCGTGACGGTAATTGCGATAAAAATATAATTTAACGTTTGGAATTGGCTTTGAAACTTATTGTGCACATTTTAAGACAGTTAAAATAAAATTTCCATGCCTTTTCCAGGTCTGGGGTACCCTGTTTACTGACTTTGGCAATTTAAAACATATCACCTAAGCGTTATTGTGCTCAATTAAAATTCAAAGTTAATTCCGAAAATCATTTCTTCTCTTGAAAATTATAACTCGAGATATGGTGTGAATCTTGATACACATAAAGATTCACACCATATCTCGAGTATCGTATACCGATACCGTATACGGTAATGGTGACCGGCCATTGGGAATAGACGAGGTGATATAAGTCCAAAAACTCCAACTTCATTTTTAAAATTGAAACAAAAAAGGAACTTTTTTCGAAAACCACACGTTTTTATAATAATAAAAAAAAATAACACGAAGCAGTCGTTTTACTGCAATATGTATTTGTTTCCTGATGTGCTATATCCGTATCTACTGTAAAGATTTCACACTCTTGCAACCCATATCCAAGCACTGCATAATTTGGCCTGGGACGCTGCATTTGAAGTAATGTCTTAAGTCCTGAATATAAAAAAAAACATAAGTACCGAACTGTTTTGAATGTGTATGCTAAGTTTTAGGCTGGATCATATTGGCCAATTTGGTAAACGAAATTTAGAAATTACCTACTAAGGTCTACGTCATACTATCATAGGTAATAACTATCGACAACAACAACTATTACCACATTATTATTGTTACATGTACAATACGTGACATGTATGTCTCTAGTCGGAAATTAAGTTCCGAAACTACATTGTATTGGCTTATGGATCCTAAATTCTTAAAAACATTGATTCTTAGCTTTGAAAACAATTCAACAAGCACAAGTACGTAAAATAGAAATTTGACTAGTCATTGTTGTATTCTTGTCTAGAAATTGATATGTACCGAAACACATGAGAGCTAGAAATAAAGTGACAGTTTTTCTAATTTTTTTTTCAGATTGTTTTTTTTAAAAAAGCATTAAAGTTAATAACAATCACGCGAAAGTCGTAATAATATTAAAAAAAAAGTCTAACGTACATTTTGATAGTCTGAGTTTACGAAAGCATATACCGCATACCGGTACATGTATCTGAAAACGACATCAAACAAAAAGCTAAATGATTTCATTTGGCACAGCAAAATAAATCGTTTCATTTTCAGTTAACAAGTTGTAATTAATTATATTAGCGATGTATCAGTTGTTTAGTTTTCATTCCCTGCAGTGAGTGTGTATAAAACAAGATTTCGTAAACTTTATTTTTAATCATGATGTTTTAATTACGACGTAAAATCAATATACTGTACATCTACTCGAAGTTCTGTCATCGTAACGCAAAAATATCAGGAATGCAAAGTTGAGCAACAACAATTGAGTTTTGGACAACACATCTTCTCAGCAATAAAAGCTAACATTAGCATGTTTTCGTATTTAAGGAAACATGGTAATTAACTTTCACAAAACACTGATGAAAAAGATAATAATAAAAGTTCTACATCGCACGATGACAGCTTTCAAGTTTTGGAAAGTGTTTACCACAAATTCCGAAGGCCCACATATTCAGCTAGCAAATGTTCGTCTTCTTGGATCTCACCGTTGTTGAAAAATTCCGGAGCAGTGAGGTCCGGGTAGCGCTTGACCAGACCCCAACCGATGGCCCTTTCGTTCAGGTATTGCGCAGCTCGACCAACCTTGTACATGGTGGTGCGATGGTAGTTGGACCTTTCTGGGAATTGTTCGTTTAACTCACGCAATTGGTTGAAATGCTTGACCGTCAACAGTCTGCAGAGATAGGATTTCTGGGACGATATGCTGACTCCCTGTTGCTCCACGTAGTCCGTGATGAATTTCTCGAAAATCCGGAAAGCCCTTGCAGTGAACTGCTGAATGCAGTCGATGACGATGCCCGAGATGTCATTGATGACGACCGGGGAACAGGGCGAGGATGGTCGCTGAGGGGTGCAGCTTCTTGCTCTTATCCGAGATGTGGGGGTGACTTTCTCCGCAGCCGAAGATATCGATTCAATGGATTTCAGGGAGCTTACGGAGTTGCTCGGTGAAATGCCGATTCTGGATATCCCCCTGTTGATTATTGTCGTTTTCATGGAGCCTGTCTTGGAAGGTTCACGGGATTTGCTGGCACTCGCTGCAGAGACTTTGTCTTCCATCCTGAAGGTTCCTCGGCGTATCAAAGAGTTGGCTGCTATCTTTACATTTTCTACCTTGTCCGGGATGTCCGGTAATCCCGCGATTGCTCTCTTCTGCCTCTCAACCTCGTCATGTAGTTTGTTGATCGTCTCCTCCTTTGCGTTGATCTGACCTCGCAGATCATCGACGATCGTTTTCTGATCGTCAAGCTGGATGTGAAGAGAATCGATGATCCTCTCGAATGTGCAGGCAGATTTTTCCTTGGCCAAGCGACATGATTCCACCAGAGAACAGAGTTGGTTTATGCGGACGTTCACCTTCTCGGTATA
>JAQGBX010002655.1:0-19659 GCA_034698745.1 Megaphyllum sjaelandicum | reverse complement strand
GTTCAGGCAACGCCAACCGCAAGCAATTTCTTTTCTTTATTATTAATATATATATATATATGTTATCCCTAAAAAAATGCGAAAAACAATAACTTTGCGAATTTGGTCGAAAATATTCGTTTTTTCCATCAAACTCCAATTTTAGTAAGACGCTGGAAAGAGCTTACGAAGACCCATTCCAGTTTCCAAACTAAAATAAATGTTGCCAAAGTAAACTTTAGTTTCAAGGATATGCAAACGTACCGTATTTAAAATTCATGCTTTTTCTCGCTTTTTAAACTAGCTGCTTCTTTGTCTCGTGCAAAAGAAGTTAAGACACAGGAAATGCATTATGTAATACAATATGTTTGCATCATGATAAGACTATTTTAAATTTAAATGTACATGTAACTGTCACGTAATGCATGAACATAATACACTGTATATATATATAATATATCAAGTAACTATGCTTGTATATCCAAACAAAACATAACTGCAATGTATTACGATAAAATCATTTGCAAGAAACTACCATGCTACCACGAAAGTGTGTCAGTATTGTTTGAAAATGCATTTTAACATTTAAATGCACAATTTACAATAAATTAACTAACTTCCATGTAATGATGCCTAACAGACATGTTGCATTGGAAATATTAAGCATAGAAAACAAATAAGTTACTAACTCCCCCCGTCATCCTGCCTAGTAAAACATCTTATTATCAAGAAACACACTACTCCAGACATCTTCATTTACAGTGTATGACATGATTCTTAAGAAATTAACTTTTTCCCAGAAGGCATGATTGTATATTAAGAGACAAATCGCACCCCCATATCAGAAATGACAACTCAAAATTATTCGTATTCCCGCAAAAGCAAATTTTTAAATTTTGTTCATTGAAAAAACCTATTGTATGTAAAGCAAAGTAACTTCCAAGTTTCAGCAATGTATCAGAAACCATGGGAAGCTACGATTTGTCGGTTTTTGCTGAAGATGGAGAACATTTCGCTTGACTTAATACCTTCTTCCACCAGAAATTGAAAACTTGTTTGAGGTATGTCAAATCTCAAGTGGTGATGCAATGATGATGCCATTAGTTTTAAAATAACTACTTGTTACGACATGTAATATTTACAAGAAATTGCCTTCCTGCGAAAAATGGTTACATTTAGTGCAAAGTTTCCACTTCACTCATTCTTATGCAAGGATTAAATACCTGTCCTCTAGAAGAGGAAGCACCCGTATCACCGAACAAGGATCACGAAATTTCATTAGCTTAATTGAAATCTTGTATTCACTTATTCCAAATTTTTTTTTCATTTTTCGTTTATTTATGCCATTTTTGAGTCTCGTCTTTGGGCGGACTGAAGAGATCAGTTTTTGCTATTCTGGGAAGGCATTCGAGATATCTGATATCTGGCCATTACCATATTAATCTGGATTGAAAGTGGCGTGTCCCTCATGGGGAAAGGGGGGGGGGATGCGAAATGTTGAACTCGTCCGCAGCGCCCCCATGGGGTCGCGGGGAACCAATGAGAGGCTGCACAGCTTCACCCATGCATTCTGCGCAGTGGGAGCCCCTCGTTGCCATGTTTGCGGGGGTCGGTTGCAGCTACCGTACCCCATGGGGCCTTTATCCCCCCCACCCCATCAGCCCTGCTCCCCACCCCTCGTTTGCGCTCCATTGTGGATTACAGCCCCCCACCGCTTCCATATCCTGGGCCTCCCACTGGCCACCTATGGTCATCCATTTTCCCCTGCATATGCGCGCCCCCTGGAGAGGGGCTTGATCCCTCTATCAGCCTTTTCTCCAGCCGCCCCCTGACCTCCCAATTGATTGATCAGAAGGTCCCTTCCCTTCAAGTCGAGAGACGACAGGTGCGCCCCTCTCGGCCGAGGTGTAAATAATGGTGTCGTTTCCACACCTTGGCCGGGACGCCGTTATTTATGGTTTCTGGAAAATTTGGAATTTTTATCTGGCCGTCACTCAGCCGCTCTTATCTCAGGTAGTTTGCGAAGTATTTGCGAAAAACGCCTCCCTAAGCTTCCTTTGGAAATATGATAAATGGTGTAAGCAAAGCATAGTTCATATAACTGCCATTCATATATGAGTAGATATGAGTATAGGTATGTTTGAAAATGTCATCTCAGACGTAAATGACATATTTTGTCCTAACTAAATGACACCGTGTGTAAAAAATTCACAGGTGAAACGCGCAGCGATAAAATACGCTTCAAAACCTACAAGAACATAGATTATATACACCGATGTCCAAAAGTTAAGCATGATTACTAAAATATGGCTTAAACCGAAAAAAACCCTCAGATCACGCATCTAAACAAATCTCTGAACGCTTGCAAATATTATCAGGTGACGTAAGATACACAAATAGAGCGCTGTGAAATAAACACAGCTTACCCTACCCTGTGTCTTTTGTCCTAGTAAGAAATCCTAGTAAGAAAAGATTTTGTCATCGTTTATTATGAACAATAGGGAAAATGATGCAAGCTAGGCTGACCAGTTGTTATATGGTAGAATAGTCAGAAAGCTCGAAACAGGACAGTCAAAGACTTCTTACAAAGTGTTATCTTCAGGCTTTGCAATAGGTTCGATGACCTATAAGATCAAGTTAGACGACAATCAGCATAAAGTTGTCCAACAGACACGACCCCTCAGCCGTTTGGTAACTCCTGGTAGTGCTTACAGCCTCTTCAGGCCGGAGCAAGTTTCGAGCCAAACTTTTTACCACCGGGCTCTATGCCAGATCTGCAGCAGTTGGTGTCCCGGTCAACCCTGCAAACAGAAGGGCCGTTTCATTTGGATTCAGGAACATCGGAGTTGGACTATCGTGCTCCTCTTGAGTCCGAAGTTCTCTGGCTGCTCAAGCAATCGCAACTGCATCGACTTTCTAAAACTTGAATGAAAGAATCTTAAAACTTTATTCCTTCCTTAAAGCGTCCGTCAACAACTCTTGCAACGCTGGCATTACACGTAAGTGCGAAATTCTTGCAACGCATCATCTTCCACGTCATTGGCCACTTCGAGGTCCAAGAAGACGGAGTTACACGTTTAACAGCGCAAAGACAACAAGGCGCAACTGCCATCGTCGCTATAGGGGGTGGGGGTTCTTTTAGCCCTTCAGACATTGCACCCATGAAACCCCACCGACCAACCTATGAAGCGGATTCGATTATTCCGATTAAGACAGTCCAAGAAACAGCAGTTGATCGTTGCCCCAGGACGTCATCAGGTGACGCCACGCACCCTCGTGCCCGTTCCCGGGGGCGGTAGACTGCGGAATTATCAGGGCCCGAGGTAATTTCAAACATGATGGAATTATTTGATCCCCAGGAAAAAAAAAATGAAAACGAAAACTGCGCGCGCGACAATCCTTCGGAGGATTCCGCTTTACGCCGAATGAAAAATGTTCCGAGATTATTGCCAGGGAAACTTTTGATAAAATATTCATACGTGGGCCCTTTGGAGGATTCCTCCTTTTCGAAGCGTATCCTCGTCGTCGAGTTCAGCCCCTCGCACGTCCCCCTTGTTTTTTCTATTCTTCTTCTACAGCAAGGGCCATGCAGCCTCTTAATGATAGCCGACTTCATTATTCACTTTTGCATGGCGTCATTAAGATCTTGTCTGCTCGTTTGCCATTGCTCAGCCCGCCCCTGGCCACGGGTGTCGCGCGCCGGAAATTACGCAGCCCAGGAGCCCGTGGGACGTGCCCCGATTGGGAATTCCTTATTAATCATATTGCCCAAACGCGCATGAACAGGTGGCTCGGGGTCCCCGTTGCCATGGCGACGCGGGCGTTATTATTATTATTGTCTCGGATGCTGGGGAACGCCAAGAATACATATTCCGGTATGCGTAAAGCGGCGTTCAAGACGACGGGTTCGATGGGAATTGGAAGGGGCGCGTTCCAAAAGGATGCCATCGTTGGAGCAAGCATGCTATGACCGATGAGGAAGTGGGATATGAGATGTTCCATCAACGAGCAACGAAGAAGCCCTCTTCTGTCGAAGCGGAAGTTGGCAAGGTTGATCTCGTAATAGGGTGCAGAAATGATGCAGTCAGAAGAGAAACGTTGAGAGTGATTCTCATCAATGTGCAAGGAGTCATGAACATCTCGCAACAAAACGACATAGATCCCGTGATCTCGCAGCACGCTTAAGAAGAAGGGCTGATAATGGTTCTTACCATAGGCAAGAGCTGGTTCTCATCAATGGCCAAGGGGCCGAGAAAAACTCCCATCAAAAGAAAGACGACGGAGATTCCGTCGACCATAAAAAATTGGCCAAAAATACCCTATAGTTTGTCCGAGAGTATACTTGTCAAAAAGCATTTGCCAAGAAGAAGACACCAAAATTCTGCAAAAAAATTCTTGGTTAAACTCTATTACCAAGGAGGAAAAATGCCACGACATTATGTATCGCCATGAAAGTAGGAAGACATGAAGTTCTCTTCCTAAAGAGAAAGAAAAGAGGAAAAACTAACCGGAAGGCAATGGTAAGAAATTCTACTACTAAAACGAAGTCAAGAAGTACTCACCAATAGGAATTTTAAAAAAAAAATGTTTTCGTTCATGTGATTTAACTCACGCAGTATTCTCATAAAAGCGCCGTAATATTATCCACAAAAAAACCAAGAGAAAATCACATCCAAGAACACGACAGTTTGAAGATGTCTGCCCAACGCGTACAACAGATCTTACAACAAAGGAGAAATTATCCAAGATTCTTCAAGAATTCCAGGAAAAATATTTCAACAACGGTAAAATAACAAAGAAAAACGCTCTACAAGAAGTGGGAAATCGCCAAGTTCTCAAATCAAAAAGGACACCATACGGGTTAATGCACGTGCACAAAAGTATATAGAAATAGAATTCATTTTGATGAGGGTTCCTGGCTATTGCGAATAAACTTGAAGAAAGGAACATGAGTGCCGAAACGTTGTTTTAAAAGTAATCTTAAGCAGAGAGAGAGAATTTCTTGAGATTCATCTTTAAAGAGAGAGCGTTTCTTGAGATTCATCTTTGAAGAGAGAGAGAATTTCTTGAGATTCATCTTTGAAGAGAGAGGATTTCTTGAGATTCCTCTTTAAAGAGAGAGGATTTCTTGAGATTCCTCTTTGAAGAGAGAGAATTTCTTGAGATTCATCTTTGAAGAGAGAGAATTCCTTGAGATTCATCTTTGAAGAGAGAGAATTTCTTGAGATTCATCTTTGAAGAGAGAGAATTTCTAGCGATTCATCTTTGAAGAGAGAGAATTTGAGATTCATCTTTGAAGAGAGAGAATTTCTTGAGATTCATCTTTGAAGAGAGAGCATTTCTTGAGATTCCTCTTCGCAGGCTCGCCTATGAAGCGAGAAGCCTCCGAAAAAGTTTGCACGAGATAAGCAACGCCGCCCTCGGCCCTTCGCCCTCTTTTCAGACGAGCCCCGTTCCAATTGCCAATTGTGTGCACGAAACGATCCAGCAAACATAAACGGAGTCGGTTTGGGCAACTTGGGATCGGTGCCTGAGAACGGCCCCTGCAACCGCGCCGCGTGATGGAAGGAAGAAGAAAGGAAAAAAAAGTTGGGTTAAAAATGGCCCACCAGAGAATCGCCGAAAACCCCAAAGACGCGGCAACGATATTGGAAGATGGCTTTTCGCATTTGAATATGCCTCGGAGGGCAAGTGTGATCGGAAGCTTTAAATATTGGACTAGGGGGGAAATACCGTACGCATCTGCATTACCGTTCGCATATGCGCAACCGCCTCCCAGCCAGGTGTCTGGGGCCACTCTATGATGGAGTGCCTAGGTTTTACAGGCAGCTCTGGGAATTTGTTCAAATTGTGTGTGTGTGTATGCGCCGCTCCATATATGCAAAGACATGCAGCATACTGATGGGGAGATATCGACCACACCGGATATGCATATATATGGATGGGGAAAACGCGTCCCTATCTCCCCCCTCCCTCCCCCCCGCCTGGCCTTCTTTTTATTTTTGTTGCCAGAAATATGGATATTCCGTGTCGCGCGTTCGGCTGCATGGGGGAATTCCCCCGCTGCCGTAAAACTTACGCATTTTCGCCAACGCAATCTAGACGACCCCGGATTGGACTGCATGGGAAGTGAGGTGGGGGTGGCGGAGTCCGATGTGACTCTAATCCGAATGTCACAAAGCTTCGACTGGCAGCACACGAGTCTTGGATTGTAACCAGAGAACGAGCAATGTCACGAGGATGATGCATTTTGGATGTAACTTCTGCAAGATTCAGGTTTTCTCGAAGTGTGGTCCGTGGACCTCGAGATCCTTTCAAGGGATCCTCACAAAATATTTGCATACCTAGGTTTGATTATCTTAACTTCATTCTCTCACGATCGCGGAGTTGGGAACACAGACACTTATTGTGTTTAAATTCTAGATTTTAAAATGACAAATTAAAAGAAATGATCCATTTTCAATACTTTTAACTCAAAAGAAGATAGAGGTAGGCCTATCTGTCTTGATGCACAAAAGATGCACCTTATTTGAATGTAGAAATAGATTTGTCATTTTAGTAGAAATCTTCCCAAAGTTTTTTTTTAATTTGCAGACATTGTAGTGATGAACAGAGAAAAATAAAAAAAGGCTGTGCAATGTCCCAAGAAAACAATAGCAACATGCTTCTACTTTGTATTACAATTTCCGTTACAATAATATATTCACCGTGGAGGATGTAATCAACGAACGATACTATGTAGCATGTACATGTATCTAAAACAAAGATATCATTTATGAGAAAGGGATTAATCTTTCCCACCGGTTTTATCTAGCCCATTATTGCCATTACTTAACACATTCGAACGTATCCTTTACATCATTAATTAAGGGGAAAAAACAATAAAGAATTGCTTTATTAATTTTTGTTGCGATAAAAAACGCCTTCTAGCCCACGGAAATAAGAATATAATGGCCATCGTAACGTGAAAAAAGGGTGCATATAAGACTGCGTGCGAAATTAATTCCATAAAAATAACCATTTCGGCGAGGGATCCAAATCCAAATAAGAAACGAGCAGATAAAAAACGGGTTGGGGGTTCGAAAGGAATTAAATAACAATTTACTATTATTCTTCAGATTAGCATAAAAAAGCTAGGTGCGATTAATTGGCTTGTGATCACCCCAATTAGGCAGAGGGAAATTTGTTGTGGGAAATTAATTAGCCAGAGTTGAATCACTAATGTAAACGAAAACAAAAGTTTGTGGAAGTTGCACCAAACATGGAACATGCACCAAACGCGAGCATTACAGTATACAGTATGCTCTATACATGTATTGTACAAATACAAAATTCTTGAAGTTAAATTCAAAATTTGTTAATTTAGTTCTTTTATATTGTTTTTATTTTAGATATTTGAACATTACATTCATCTTCAAGAAATCCCCATTGCAATTCTTCAAAAAAAAAAAATCTCAAGTTGCAATCTTCTGGCCAAATTTATATCAAATTTATATCTAAGTGAAATCATCTACATGTAGAAAAAAAATATTTGTGTAATTCAACCAGATCTGTGGTCAAATCAGTGAACCAGTGGAATCCATGAAACCGTTCGTTTTGAAATCAATAAGTCTCATGGCTATAATCCTTTGCATTCCTCAAAAGTAAAAATCTTCCAAAATCACTGAGACCCCTCGAGCATTCCTTTTCTTCATCAATATTAAAACAATTCAACTCTCCAACAGTAAATATCCTTGATATACTGTACACGGAAGTTTGAATTATACGAAACTACCTACAATTAAAACCTTTTAAATACGGTATACTAAAAATAAATTTCCCTATAAAACGTCAACCTTTGAAATTATCCACAATGACGATCAGGCGCCGATCATTCGCAGGATATGGAAACTTTTCAGTGAATATTCACTTGTCATACTGCTCTAACTCAAGTAGTCCAAGGAAGATCATTTCCCTGAGGTGAACGGTTTCAGTTTCGGGTTGATTGCGATAAAGACAAGTAATTGAATTCTGCCATGCAGGGACTGTCTGTTAACCCCTATTTCAAACAGGGGTCACCATGGCCGTCACTTCTGTCACGTGGTGACCGTATTACCGGCTCGTAATTATGATTTATGAACCAGACAACCTCCACCTCACGTGGGCAGAACTGTACCCACGCGCTTCGGTAGCACTGTCCATGAAATACTGTTTCAAAAAGCCGTAACTCGACCGGCGTGACAGCGACACGTGTAAAACGTACCTCGGGGAGAGGGAGAGCAGACGCAATGAACGCTGAATGCCGGGTAGCCACCGAGGTCATGGGTCATGACCATGAAACGACCGTCGAGGTTACATTATAAAATAAATCTTCCGAAAAAAAATGCCCCATCATCCGTAATTTAATGTACTGTATGCGTCCCGTTACGGTTTTTGAACAGAGCGAATGCACAGTACAGTGTATGTAACTCACAACAACTCAAACTTAACAATTTTCAATATTCAGTCAATATGTCACGTACTTATTTTAAACAGACATGTCATCCATATGTATTTTTCTGTATGTTGACCATATGGGCCTGCAACATCGGCCTTTATCGCCATTCAATACATAGATATCATGAAATTTCAGAAAATCAGTTTACATGCACATTCTTTGACAATAAGTGAATTTTCTAAACAACCAGCTGGCAAAGCAACTGGCCATCGTCTGGTAATGTTTTTTGCTTTATACGTACAAGTAAGTCGTTATTTTTTTATATCAATAGACATGACACCATGTATAACATAACAGTACAGGCGTTATTTTTTCTTCTAAAAACACTTTCTAGAAATGTCAAATATGTATTATTTTCTAAACCTTGCCTTGTCTGGAGCATGTTAAACTTTCATAATTTTTTTTGTCTATAACTGGGTTCTGACAAGAAACCAATGCGCCTAATACATGTATCGACACGTTTTTAAACATATACATACAGTATACTGTACTTGTTTTAAGAATATGGATTCTGGTTTAAACTTTTAACTATACATGTATATGCTATATTAACATGATAAATTCAATTACGTTTCGCTTACTTGTAGCCTATACTGATAAAGCACATGCAAAGAAGAATATTCATAAGCTTTTAAAAAGTTTAGTAAAACACAGAGACTCCTGCACTTACCAGCCACGCAGTCAAAGTTTCGATGGTCCATGAAACTTTTCAAACTCTCCAAACTTAAACCGCAACTTTCGCATCGGTATAACTGGTTGGGTCCTCGAGAATACGCTTCTTCCCCGTCGGCGGAAGGGCGGCCATCTTCCCCTAAAGTAACACAAAAAATCAGAGAAAATCCGGGCAATTAAGACTTGGTGCCTTAATTGGAATCAAAGTTGCCTAAATATATTCTCCGATTGAATAGAAAAGATGGTAATTTGATGAATAATTAAAAATCATCACACTAGTCACGGTAGAAAAATACATGCATACAGTACAAGTATTGTCATTTCCGATTTAGGATTCCCTCAGTGCGTCCACAAAGCCTTCATTACTGTACAATATATTAGAAAACTACATGTGTTATTTTAAATCACTTATTCAACTAGTACATGTATTTTTATAACACATCGCCCAAATTTAAATCAGTTAAAATGAATTTATAGATTTAAAATAAAAACTTCTATTTATAAAAACTTTCAAAACTCCTTTGTTGAGTTGAGAGGCTTTTTAAAATCTTTTTGATTACTGTATGTCTTTCAATCCAGCACTTAATCGACATGAAGTACGCTCGTATGTCATGGTTTGAAAAGGTTCCCCAATGTATTGTCTAAGACGTGCTAAACCATTCCAAATTTATAAATCCTTTTCATTTTTAATGTACAATAAAATGTATATACGTTTCAAAAACGGCAATGTGCATGTATGTACATGTACAGCATATGTTTTTACTGAAACTGGACTTTTTTGTAAAAGGTTGACGATGGTATTTCGTTTCACTTATAGCAAAAATTCCAACAAAAGTGCAGAAAAAAAATAATAGGCACCATGGTGGTATTTTCTACTGCGCGAAACACAATATAGATGGCACTTAAGATCGTTGGCCAGACTGGACCCGCATGCACGATCAAGCGGAATCCAATAAAAAAATGCTGAGAAAATGAGAAAATGCAGGCTGGGAAATGAAAACATCGTTGAATTTATGAATTGGCCATACGACGATTTCTTTAGGGCCTGTTTTTATTGACTGCCGTTCTTCGGGCCATTAAAGTCAGTTCACATATCTGCAACAACCTCAAGTTCGGCCTTAATATATTCTAATCACGAGTCCGGTTTCGAAAACGGTTTCGCTGGGTCCACACCGCCGCAATTATACAAATTCCAATTTCGAGTAGGAAAGGCAAAAGTTGCCGCAAATGGGCAACTAGTGGACGATTTAGGCCGACCGACAACGGGCCCCTCCAATATGTGCTGGGATTCAAACCCGGAGCTGATTTAATGGCGACGATGTGCGTGGTTGACAGGAATTGCGGGCAGGGAATAACATAAAAGACAACGGTGGTGAAAATGGAATGGTTTTCGCAAAATTATCATATTCGGATATGCTGCAGATTTGCTCGTGTAAATACAATGTATAGGCGGCTTTTTCTGAATGCCAAAGAGCTGTTTGGAGATTGTTCGGTCATCTTTTCTGAAAGTTGCAACGTAAAGAGGAACTCAAAATTCACCGGTTTGAACGCTAAAGGTAGGCACACACCTACCTGCACGGCACGTACAGCATTACCGTACGGCAGGGAGACAACGGATTTTTTTTATTTCATGGGGGCGCACACCTACAATATAATGACTATTTTAGGTGACTGAAATTCCAATTTACCCTTTGTGAAAAAAAAATCCCATTCGAATAAACGCCTATACTGTCAAGTACTACACTTTACATGCAGTGCTGCATATCCCTTATACACTCGGAAGATGTAGCCTACATCTGCAAAACATTGTGATTGCAAATTTCTCGACAGAAAATCACTGATGCCATTTTCTATATTGCCAAACTTTCATCTGAAAGTCATTGATATTGTCAATTTTTCTTAGAATTTGTTATCTTTCTCCATCCTAATAATCCTAGAAACCGATCTATGAAATTCTCTGGCATTGCCAATATACAATTGTTTCTGAAATTAAATCGTTATCAGTGTCCACTTTTTTCCAGAAATCATTGGCATTGCACCACATCCACTTAATGCACTATTGAAAATCAATGCTCGTATCTACGATGGTAGAAGTAAACATTATCAATAGGCCTACTGTCGATCAACTGTCATAAAATCATGATCATTTTGAAATTTTCAGCAAGCAACGCGACGAATGAAAATTTCAATTTTGCATCAAAGAATCATTACATGTACACGCCATGTTCAGCCAGAGTTCAACATATTTTTACCTGCTATGACCATTTCTGATAATTTAAGTAGATACGCTAAATACTAAGAAAACTTACTGATATATCGTGATCGTAAACAGAGATCTGATACCAAACGGATAGTATTCTGACATCCGTCGAAGATTTGCAACCAAACTATTTGCAAAATAGTCATAGTTTGCTTTCCTTAATCGTTTGGATAATTATTTTATAAAAAGAAGCCAAATTCCCAAAACATCCTTCGCGTGTCATTGCAAATATTTCCCACTTTTAGTAGCAACTAACCTAGCTATCCTACCAACTCTTGCTTTCATATCATAATTCTCAACCTTTTCACGACCGACTCGTGAACAGCGTTTCGAAACTTTTACAGCTCAAATGCTGTCGCATATAATCTGAGTAAATTCCTGGAAAATTCGTCAGCGTCCATTCCATGAGCCTAAACCATTTCAAGAATTCGAAAAATGGTCATCGCGAGTGCGCTGGGTGTCCACGAGGGCACCTTCTCCAGCTGCTTAAGACGCACCTCGCGCGTGTCTGGAACAACTTCACCCCCTCACGTTTTCAGGGGTGATGCAGTGGAAAAGTGACATCTTTATATTGTTCCCTTCGTAAAAAATGGCTGCATTCAAACGTGTCAAGATTAATGGCAACTCCGTAATGACATTTTATTTTCCGAAAAATTCCAACTTGGATTGGCGCCCCCTGAGACCTGGGTCATCCGGAGCTTGTTTGGCCCAGTGGGGGCCCGCTTATAATCACCTCGGCCAGCTCCACGGGGGGCGCCAAGGCCCCCCACCGACCCCAACCTCATTTGGGGCTGTTTTTCGAAACGCCATGGGGCCCCTGATTGCAAGAACGAATCTTAGGAAGCGAATTTTGATCAACTTTTTTTATGCCACCTGTGTCATCTTCGACCTTTCATTTCGGCGACTGTTTCTGAAGTTGATTTTTGGGGTTGTGGTTGGAGAACTGGGAGGATTTTTAGCGGTGGACGCTGACAACATTGCGTCAGGAATTGTTGGTGACGCGGAACATTGCGAGATGACCTCATGCGGGGGTGTTTTCGAATCGTTTAAGGAAATGGAGGATAAACGAAAGAAGTCATGTTTCTTGTATGCAATTAGAAAAAAATCATTTTTCGTGTAATAACCGCATGATTGAGACGTTTATACTGTAACTTTACAGAAAAGAGCCTCCCGAAGTTCCAAAAGTCGCATTGCAAACATCGCCTCAACAATAATTAAGAACGTAAAATTTACACATAGACGTTTATAAAAACGTGTCCATCCTTATGGAAATAAGACTCAGAATCCAGGTTGTAAAGCGACATTAGTAGGATAAATGTTAACAAACACTGTTTAATCAATGGAGTTAACCAACCAATTGATGAAAATCAAATAAACTTTAAAAATTACTTTAATTATCGTCCATAAACGTAAAATAATCTTGCACGAATTCCTCAAAATTTTTAAATAACGTGCATCTGAATCAATTTTCATAAAACCTATAAAGCAAACTAAAAAAATGTGACATTTCTTTAAAAAAGTATGCTTAATTTCAGAAACACGTCCATATTTAAAGGGAATTCCTTCCGCACAAAACATTAGATAAATTAACCCATAACAATGTATAGTAACATTTTTTATTATTATTTAAGAACATGCATTAGCCTTGAATATCCGAAAGAAAACTTTACCACAACTTTCACTTAATTTATGTTAAATAATCGTCGACTTCACGTGTTTGTGTAAAACTCAAAGAAACTAAGGTTCTGCCATCATCGAAAACATCAAAAACATGCTGGGTGTGTTGAACAATGAAGCTCCAAAAATTAAACAGCAACTACACTTGCATAATTTCCCGTGTAAACTGTACAGTGCACATGTTTTCGGAGCGAAACACGTGTTAATTTGCAAGCGTACTTCCCTCGAGGGAAATCCCATTTCCCAGAACTTTTTGAAACATTCGGCGATAGTGCTTCGTTGGGTAGCCATTCAACAGCCCCGTAATCCTTTTCGAACTAAAAACAAAGTTTACGAGCGGGGCCTAGGCCTGTAATTGCCCAGCTACTCCCAATATGCAATTTCTGAAAAGGTTTCGAACGTATTAAGACTTATAACAAGATTAAAAACGTTCCCTCAGCTCCCATGTACGCCAATTTTCACTAGAAATTTACAGGCATTCGGAGCGAACTAATTCGGCGTTTATATGCATATCTGCCTCGATTAATTGATGAACATTTCAGAGTATTTTCAGGGGATACTAAAACACAGCTTTAATTCGTTATAAATTTCCCTTGGTTATTAATAAGCCGAACGTGAAACAGCTTAGAACGGCCATAAAACTGCACGTTAGCAATCCTTAAAAAAATTATTTCAATTACATTTAAAAACAGAGGCAGAGAGGGATTTACCGATTCCATCGGCTGATCAGGCCAGAGCCGTTAAATCCTCCAATAAGAAACAAGTGAAAAAATGCATAGTTTTTATGAAAAAAAATTGCCACATTTAATTAACTCATACTTTAAAAAAAAAATTAAAATGCGGGGGAAATGTCATGTATAGGAACGAACCTCACTATGATTTTTGAGAGGCATTTCTGCATCAAAAAAGTGTGTGGATAACTGAAGAAAAATTAAACCCCATAAAACGAGCTTCAAACTGAACAAAACACGATACGAAGTTTAAATCTGAAAAGCAGAAAAATATCACATTCAAAATATGATCTAAAACCATATGTTTAAGAGTACATGTATACTCAACGTGTTAATTACGTGTTCTTCCAGCGTATATAGTACAGTATTACAACTTGTTGTAATGACGGGTCTTACGCTAAACAACAGGTTGCTATATATACCATAGCAACTACGTGTTTAAGTTCCCTTTAATATGGTGCTAAATAATGTATACCTTTAATGAAAAAAAATCGGGAATAAAAAATATTTAAATGGAAACATTTTTTTCGCAAAGTAAAAATAATTCATTCGCATTTAAAAACACCCAAAAAAAAAGTCCGTCACACACAAATTGCAGGAAAGGTATTTCACTTGAAACAATTCCTTGTTGTTGAACAAGGAAACAAAAGGAACAAAACTTTTAAGTTAAGAATGTTACTTTTTTTACCACTAGCGCCAACCAGCGGGCAAACAATTGGTAATTTAAATGCATTACGAATTGTATGCCGCTGGTTGGCGCTAGTGGTAAAAAAATTAACATTCTTACTTAGAAGTTTTGTTGTGTAAGCACCCATCGACAGCATTGTTTCACAGGGAAATGTTGTTAAACTAACTTAATTAACATCAACGTTTTATTCCATCTCATGACGAAAGTCTTTCCTGATTGGCTATCCAGCAGAAAGAAACTTTAGTACATGACTGTACTATACAACCTATGACGTCAGTTTCTTTCCATAAATAAGTTTCTCAGAATAGGATCATTTTCTATTCTGGAAATATATATTTGATAAGAAAACTTTCCATGACACACGGGGAAATATCAAGCAACAATTTATCTAGAAACAAGTGTGGGATAAACATTGCCTCGTGTGTGACGACTGTTACAATTATTTCACTATTTTTAATTTAAAATTGGATTTTCAATTGGAATGCTGAACTATTAAGCGGCACGTGCATTCAATTTGAATATTTCCACGTGTTTATTTATTTATTTAAATGAAAACGGCCAATGTATGTGATTTTATGAGCACTTTAGGAAAAGCGGGTGAATATTTTCTATTCTTAGTACATGTATTCAAGGTATAGGGTTTTGTCACTGCGGGATGATGCGCTGAAGATGAGAAGATGCTCCAAGATGGCCGCCTGTTTTTCCAAGATCCATAGATTCCGAAGCTCGTCATCTTGCGACTGGAATGCCCAGACCCAGAATCCTTAGCGCTAGACACCTCGAGGATAGGGGGGTTGTTGTAATTCTTGCCCCATCTCTTTTTCTAATTACGCATCCGAATTTTCGGGGTAGAAATTCCATCGCAACCGGAATAAAATTAAATGAGTCTCTTGGGCGGCTATTAGTTCGCATTTTCGGAGGGCGATATTAAAAGAAGTTGCGAGGGGCGGAAGAAGGCGCCCCCTGGGAGAGGGCCTCGGATCCCCTCTTCCAACTGCAATTACCAGTGTTGTTAATTGTTTTCACTTAAAAGAAATAAATAATTGGTTGCCAGCCGTTTGAAACGGAGAGGCAGTTGAGATGTTTTCCCGAATCGAGTCTTAGATGCCGTCACATAAAATGCGATAAATTGGTTCATTAACTAATTTTGGTTGCACTCGGGCGGCGATTAATTTCTTTCCGAGAGCATCGAGTGAGAATGAATTTTCAGAAAATCCAAACTTTTTTATTCCGAGAGGTTTAACGGCGAGGGTGCTTAAACAGTTCTGCGGTAACCACGGTTTGAAATGCTTTTCAAAAATAGCAAGAATTTAATTTTATCAGACGTGAAATGCTAACGTATCATCGGACGTGTTGCTGTCGAGATTGTCCGAAGCAAAGTTTTGATCAAAAATTGTAAAGATTTAGCATCTTCGATTATGAAGATCAACGAGCGAATGCCTTCGATTTGGCCATTTTCCAAAATTTGACCAAAATGATGAGCAACCGAAAATAATATCATGAGTGGTAATACAATTTTTTTTGCATTTTTTGCAATTTTACCGGACATTGGTCAAGATGGGTTAGCACACTTTTACAACTTTTTGCATCGTTTTAGTTTTTATGGTGTATTTCGTCAAAACGAATTGGCTTTCAGAACTCCCCAATGGCCATTTTTTCGCTCAAGAGGGAACCCGGACACTGGCATAATGACACTGTTCAAACTGACCCCTGCCAAAATAAAGCGTGCCATTATTACGGTTGAATTTGTTTGACCACCTTTCAACCTCATGTTACCAAAGGCAGGAAACACAATCGTATAAATACCTGTTGTAAAACCTGAACTTGACGTTTTTATAACCTCCAATTTCGCGGTTGTTAACTGGCGTTAGGGGCTCATCGAACCCCCCACCTAAGCAACTCATTTAAGAAGGTACACACAGTTGTATTGTCAAACTTAATGGATGCTCGAAATGTGTTAATTTACGTGCGATAATCACGCGTTACTGTTATCAGGCGACATCTTGGCGTTTTTTGGTGCAAAACGAGAACTTGTAAAAGGTATACACAATGTTTACCTTACACGTTATTGACGTGTATGCATGTGTTTCGTTGTGTAGCTAGGGACATTGTGGCATCATAAGAGCGCTGATGTTTTCCAGTGGCGTCATTATCCGTTACAACAGCTATGCACATGCAATGTGGTATTTACATTACATATACATTACATGTATACACATGTAAATTCTAAATGCTTTAAACATTTCGACTAGAGTTTATGGGAACACGAACATTTCCTGGAAATAGCACGTTGTTGACATGTCTTTATTGTTGACATGAGTGGTTATTTGAAAAAGCCAGCAAGAAATATAGGCCTATGTTTCAGACATGTCTTTTGCGTGTAACGTTTTCATATATTCACGTGCCAACAAAAATTAACTCGAAACTCAAAGGATCACCCTCTCAAGAACCGATGTGTGCAGCGCTACGAGTCGCCAAGTCAGAAAGCTTACAATTAAGTAAGTCACGTGAATTCCGTTCATCAAACCAAGGTGACAGAGCAGACATTCCGAACACCATTTCGAATTCCAAGATGGCGGCCCTCTCCAGTAACTGCCCCGAGAGTGCCCCTCGTGGGCGGATGACGAATGAAGAATGGCGCTTTCCGAGTTAATTTCAGGTCGTCTTTCACTGGTCTCACCCCCCCTCTGGGGTCCCCGCACCCCACACCGAAGCAATGAAAATCCCTAGCATGACATTCCCCATAGACCAGCTCCCCCAATTATCAGGCCGCCCGGGCGCCCCTACATCCCCATCCCGAACCCGGGGTGCCCCGTTGGGACACCCTTTTCCCCCCACCCTCATTCTTTCCGGCTCCATACCCTTCATTAGGGCCCGTCCCGAGGGGCATCCCAGCCTCGAAAGAAAGCACCTTTTCACCGATAATGGGAACAGTCATCTCGTTTTGAAAGGAAATCCCAGCCACACTTGGGATGTCCCTGGGGTGACCACGCGCGGGGGAAGAGAGTGCGGAAATTGTGGGGGTGGGGGAGAACATGGAAATTGGCGAATTGACGCAGGCTGAACCGTCTATGGATGCAACTGCGCTTGCTTGAGAACAGTGAAAAGAGAGCGAACGATCAATTGAACCGAATGCAAGAAATGACGAAAACTGCTTGGGATGGATGTGCAGTAAGGAAAAGTCGAGCACGACCCGAGCGCAATCCCTGATCCATTTCTTAATGCACGAGGTCGAGCATTATAAAAATTGGCTGAATTAAGCACAAATCATGCTGAAATCATGCAATGATAACATTTCAAAGAGTAATCAGAAGTGTTAACTCTAAAATCTTCAATTTCCGTTTTAACACGGTATTAATTAAGTGAAGTTTTCATTAAACGACACATCTTATCATAGTTTCGACTAAATCATGACAATATTGTCAAGTTATTTCATCGGGCTTTAAAACTTGCTTTATCTAGCTCAAAATGAAAAAAAAAGTTTGAGTTTGTGTCACTTCTAAAGCGGCGGGGAGATATGTTACTCACACAGAAAATATATTGTAAAATCACACCATATCGAAAAAGTAAGTTTTTTTTAAAAAATTATATTTGATTTTTTTGGAAAAAAAAACCCCTAACAAAACATTATATAATTTCATTTGGAAAATTTATGCTTTTTAAAACTTTTAATAACCTTCACGCACTGAAGAAAACCAGGAGTTCAGGCGTCCCAAGGTAGAGGGTCAAATTCCGAACAGTTCCGGGACACCCGGACGATTGGTCACTCTACTTAATCGACTACACAACCCAAGGTTCCCCGAACGCCATCTACGTTGCATTCATGGAAACTAAATAAACCGTGGCATCGAAATCTCAACGCCATCTTCTAGAATGAATCTCCATCAATTTGGAGTGAGCCATAACGCAGTCTCAACAAAGGCAGCGCATTTGACCCCGCGGTATATCTAAAGTTACTAACATCTCAATGAGTCCCGATCTTCCCTAGCCTGGTTTAATTAAGGGTACCACATCCGACCCCAGCGCCATCTATGAAGCTCTCCTGGCAACGAATCAGCTGGGACACAACTGGACCACTATGAAGGATGAGTGGGGGGGGGGGAGCGTTGGCAATAAGTGGGCGTTTCATTCGAAACCCATGCAGCGTCATCTGCGAGGCGTAATGCGCAACTCGACTGTCTTCCGGCAAATTCGTTTCATCCGGAAAAAAAGCCAGTTCGCTGTACGGAGTTGGTTCGGAAGCTGCAGCGGCCATAAATAAGCCGCATGCACGCAGCCAAACAGAGCTAGCGTTTCTCGCGCAATTCCCCACCGGCCCGGCAATCGCGCTCGCATTTAATTGGGCAACACGCCGTTATGGATTTTATTGTTCCAACTCCTGGATATTCTTTTCCCAATTAAAAATCGGTTAATACGCCGGCTAATTCGGAGCTGGGAATTCGCCGTGCGCTGCCTCCACTTTAGGCCGAATTAAAACGTCGTTTGCGCGCAGCCGAGCAACGGCCCAAATCAATTTTAATCTGAAATGAAAACGGCGACGGTGCATCAGCAAGAGGTTCTCGACAACGTCTCGGAACCGGCATCTCATCCGGTTTCCGAAAAGCGGTTCCTACCCATGACGTTGGAAAAACCAGCCTCCACCATATCGAGAACTGACCGCAACAGGCGCTTTTCATTCCGTCTTAACCCTTTCGACCCTGGAACTTTGAAAGAAAATCGCGATTTTTTTCCTCAGAATCCTCAAAAAATCTCTTGGTTAGAGGTAAATTTGGCGATAGATTGATTTCACCACGGTGAAAATCCTTTTGTAATCAATGATACCATAGGGTATATGAATAGTGGTTTTTTGGACTACTGATATCACTATAGGTTTATAGCAGGGGTCGGCAACCCGTGGCTCCGGAGCCACAAGTGGCTCTTTCGATGTCAAGATGCGGCTCTCCTACGGTAACAAAATACCTTAACCGGGTCCCCCCAGAAATTTCATTTTCAACTTCCCTGACTTGTTGGGGGAACATTTCCTTGAACAATGACAACGAACGTGAAAAATTGACTTTTCCAAAATTGAAACTGGAATATATATATATTCCAGTTTCAAATTTGGAAAATGTCAATTGTAAATTTACTAACGACAATTTGAAAATGGTAAAATTTTGTATTCGGTAAATGTTGGACA
>JAQGBX010002654.1:0-19665 GCA_034698745.1 Megaphyllum sjaelandicum | reverse complement strand
AACAACACTTTACAGACTTATGCCTCACCTTGTAAATACACCCGGTGTACACTTTTTGGGTGAGTCGAATTCGCCATGAGCTCTGACCATAGTACCCTAGTACCGACTCCATAGAACAGTATACAGTGTATACGAAATACCAGTACGCAGTACGTGTCGGCCCCTTTCATGTCCCCTGTTTTGAAAATTAGAGAGCCTGTACTGAAAATACGACTGCAGCTTAGCGCAAGAATTGATACGGCGCGGCGGATATCCCGATACTTTGCACACTACTTCCTAATTAGCTAAGTACAAGTATATACCGGGTGGTCCCGGAGGTGCATTTATCATGATAGTGATTTGTCCAATACCTTTTAAAATAAATATGTAGTAAATCGTAAAAAGTTATTAGAATACAAGAATAATAATATCAACTTGCCTTTTAAATTATGTGAGAATGAATTAAGGGCCCCCCCGGTCCCCCTATGGGGGATCCCTTTGTAATTTTAAACGGGGACCCCCATTTTTTGTAGGTTATGAATCTGCACTTAAAACACAATAAGTTTTGTCTAAAATATTTTTGTAGAAAATAATCTGTAATCGATGTCCGAAATCGTGTGATATACGCCATTCGCCTGTTGAAAAAAGTGAATGGTGCATATTACACGATTTCGGACATCGATTACAGCAACATCTAAAATGATGAAAAAAAAAATCTTTTAGACAAAACTTAATTATTGTGTTTTAAGTGCAGATTCATAGTCTACAAAAAAAATGGGGGTCCCGATAGGGGGACCGTGGGTTCCTTCATTCTCGCATAACTTAAAAGACAAGTTGATATTATTAATCTTGTATTCTGATAACTTTTACGATTTACTATTTAATTTAGACAATTCATGATAAATGGACCACCCGGTATAGCAATTCCATTTGAAAGCAGAGATAGCGATAAATGCATTTTGATAAAGCAGTCGCTGCCTATTTTTTTTTATGTCTGGACACAATTTTATGTCGGGACACAATTGGAATGCGCGAAATGACCATACTTATGGCGCATTCGAATCGTCAATCTGGTTTACAACGAGTGTAGGCTACAAGATGAGGCATAAGTCTGTTAACTCGGCACTATTGCAAGCAGCAGGCGCAAAAAGACTTTACAGACTAATGCCTCACCTTGTAGCCTACACCCGGTGTACACCAGATTGACGATTCCAATGCGCCATAATTCAAATTATTTTTTATTTATTTCTGGGTTAGAAGGGTTTCGATTATACAAAGACTTTTATTCCTCAGGCTCGAATTCGCAGAAGTCCTGTTGAAAGTGTTAATGTTATTTCAGGATTTTAAAAACAAATTTAATGACTGCTACAAATTCTGGTGACACGTACACTGGACATGGAAATGCATTCATGATTGTACAGTGTATGCTTTATGCGTTAGTATTTCGCTTTCTACATCTACTTGTACATGTACAGTATAATAAATTGATTTTACAAAAATCTCGAAAATCGTAATTTTTTGTATACTAGCTGGTCTACCCGGTTTTGCACGGGCTGTACTTACGGATAGAACGAAGCGATCGTGCTTTAATTGCGTCATGGCGTACAAAACGGCAAAAAAAAAATTATAAATCAACGGAAAAACCAGACCCTTCCCGGGGGGGGGGGGGGAAGAAAGATAGTGAGTCTGACAGTTTTATGACCATAGGAATTCTCCACGGATCTAACGTCCTCAACGCGGTGCTGAGTGATCAGGGGCGATTCCAAACGGGTGACTTCGCAATGCACGGGTTCCCTTCGCGCTAGAGGAAAGTGCCCTTTTCGAATGGCCCCCGGCCACAAACAATCAAACAAACAAAAAGGACGCGATTTGAGTTTTAAATATGTACATGTAGATACAGTGTATAAAATAATGGCGAATTCGACTCACCCAAAAAGTGTACACCGGGTGTATTTACAAGGTGAGGCATAAGTTTGTAAAGTGTTGTTGCGCCTGCTGATTGCAATAGTGCCGATTCAACAGACTTATGCCTCACTTTGTAACCACACCCGGTGTGCACTTTTTGGGTGAGTCGAATTCGCCATCAGTAAAGTTGTATATTATGTAAAATTGTCCAAGATATTCCACAATTTTGATAATCGGTCTTTGAGGATCAGGAATCTTGTTTGCATGTAAAAAAATATTATTATTATTATTCATTTAGTCGTGGCCGAAAAATACCCGGCATAAATATTTGGCGTTTGTTTGAGGTATCATAAAACTAGTTTTTCAGAAATATACACGAAAAGGAAATCATTGCAAATCTTATTTTAAATAAGTTATGAATATTAGCCTTCGTGAAGCTAGTTTACATAATTTTTTCGTATGATTTTATGGACTTGCCTCGTTCAAGCTACAGTAAGTCATAAGTGAAAGCGCTTTTGATACTAGAGTCCCCGCCTACCCCTCATACGATCTGAACTCGCCATTTTCTTTCTCACTTGACGTTGTTGTTGTTATTTAATCTGGTCGTGTCTCTCGATTTCTTTGGTTTTGTTCACTTACGGGTTGAAAGCCTACCTTAAAAGGTAAGATAATTCGAAGTAGGCCTTTCTTTATTAAGATAAAGAAATGACGGAATGCGATGTTAACCGTAATTGTCAGTCGTTACGCAAGAGTGCTTGGTTCTGATTGATCTACATATCCATGGGAATCATTGTCCTTCAAATATGTTTTAAGAAGAGTTTTACTAATTTTTCATAGCTGTTAAGCATTGGATATGTGGTTATAGGTTACCATCAGAGTTATTCTTTGAAGATGTTCTTTTCACTCCTAGTTTACCGAATCGAACGTCAGTTTCGCGACTTGCCTTTTTGTAGTCGTGTGTACAAAAACACGTAAACATTAAATGGTTTAATTAATACATTCCCCCGAGATTGTAGGTATTATTAAACTTAGTTGCATACCTCACGACATTTATTCTACCAAAGTGAAAGCTGCGAATGATTTTATCAATCGCAATGACGGGTATTATAGCCTACTATATCGCACATTTCAACCCTAGAAATGCATTTTTGCTAAGGCTACCTATAGTTAATTTTCATTAATTATTATTAAATTTTTATTGTTTAATAAGTACGAGTCCAATACAAGGGTATGCTTGGATACGCGCAATTGTTAGGCTAGATTAGTTAAATCTGGAGTACAGTCACCCCTTTGACGTGTAGGTAATTGTATTTCTGCTATTAACAAACTTAAAAAAACACCTGCTTAACATTTTAAATCTCTGGAGGATTGAACTTGTATGGAAGAAGAAAAAAAGATTCCTCATCGAGGACCTAGCCTCACTAGCCGATGTTGTATTGTTGTTAAGCTTTATAATGAGGCGACTAGGCTTAATTATGAACTTTGCTTTACACATGAAGATGCATGTCTACGTTTGTGTAATGCCATTTGAAACAAATTGTTTACTTTAGCCACAATAGTACGGTATCGTTACATGTAAATGTTACTGGTTTTGAAACCAGTGTCCAAAGGAGGTTGAACGTTGTATTCAGAGGGATCTGTTGATAATGAAAGACACAAAACCAACAGTTGGTAACTTGCTAAATCAAGAACAATCTCAGTTACTCTTCTCCCTGCTTAATGTAGCCAAACAGAAACTTATACAAAATGGGCAGCTATTTTATCCTCAGTGTGAACCCTGTTTTATGGATCTGGTGACATTATACTTAAAATTGTTGTCGTTTGATTTGCTGTAGAGCTGTTGAAGCAGTTATCATTTAATCTTGTCAGAATTATATTAACCTTGCAAAATAGTAGGCGTTACTGTCGGTGTGTTTATTTTAAAAAAAAAGCTGATTATGCTGTTGCAAGGGGAAAATGTATGTACTACTTACTATTAATTCAATGACAGCTTTTACATACATGTAGACGTTGGTTAAGAGTTGGCTAGCTTTTGACTATGGTAGACATTAAGCAGAATTTCAACGTTCGTTTTTGGTTTGCGATTGTTGATTCCCAAATTGGTTATATATTGCTATGTAAACATTCAATGTTCAATTTATTAATTGGTCCTTTTTGTTTTTAATCCAGATGCCGAACATAAAATTGCAAGCTTCAGATGGGGATATATTTGACGTCGATGTAGAGATTGCTAAGGCATCTGTCACCATCAAAACTATGTTAGAAGGCAAGTGTCATCTTTATACCAACTTTGTTTTGTCAGCATTTGCGGACTAAGTGTAGTTTGGACTATGCTATTCTAATAGCTATCTTCAAACAAGGTTACTTTGCCAGTGGAGTAAGGGAACTTGGCAATTGTGCCAAGATGTTTTAACTACCGAACGTTTCTCGCGACTGTTGCTTAAATTGGACAATTTAAGCCAATTATTGATTTTGATAAATTAGATCTTGGAATGGATGAAGACGAAGAAGAAATTGTTCCACTTCCCAATGTGAATGCTGCCATTCTTAAAAAAGTTATTCAATGGGCAACGTTCCATAAGGTAAGTACTTGATTTTCAGATTTGGTGATTGATGCTGCTGATGCCATTGCTACATTGTTAAGTAACATAGAAAATTAGAAGGTTGCACAGAGTGCAACTATACAACAAATTCACAATTTTTTAGAGGACATTTCTCATTGTTGGAACATTTTGCCATTACTGCTGTCCTGCAATTCACATTTTCTTATACTTTTCTTTGTGTATAGCAGTTGTGGCATTTTTCTAGAAATGATTTATGCATTTATTTTAGGATGATCCACCTGTACCAGAAGATGATGAGAACAAGGAAAAGCGAACGGACGATATTTCATCATGGGATGCAGATTTTTTGAAAGTAGATCAAGGGACCCTTTTTGAATTAATTCTGGTATGTGAAAGATCAACTAAAAAAATCATGCTGTTTTTCAAGACATAACTCACTGTTTTTATTTTACAGGCAGCAAATTATTTGGACATCAAAGGTTTGCTTGATGTTACCTGTAAAACTGTGGCCAACATGATCAAAGGAAAGACTCCTGAAGAGATCCGCAAGACATTTAACATTAAGAATGATTTTACGCAGGCGGAGGAAGAACAGGTAAATTAATAGTTCAATCAATTCTACATCAATGACATAATCATTTTGATTATCTTTTAGTTATAATGTTAAAAATACAAGCATTAGTGATGTGCACAGAGAAAGGTAGCTGAGCCAGTAAACCCTTGCACTTGAAATTGCGAGATCTGGGTTCATCTCTCAAATCTGCTGCCCTGTCTTTGTTTTTTGTAGTTTCCTAAAGTTTTCAGACTCATACAGGAACTATTCCTCTAAAAATGCTCCATGGCTGTTTTCCTGGGGTTTAGTTTGATAAATCTTAATCTGTTGTTAGATTTGTGAGATTCTCACGTTTCCAGTCATTGTACAAATGCTCTATAGCCTTCATTGCTCATGCATATGGATACCTATTCCCAACCCACTTAGGTTTTGCTTGAATTAAAGGGCATTTAACGTTTTTTAATGTTACTCAAGTTCAAGAATTAACTATTTATAGTGAGCTGGGTTAATGGCGAGTTCACTTGGCATCAGTTAATTTGCTTGCAGAAAAAGCTAAAAATGAGCGTATTGGATCTTAAGTGATAAATCTAGAAATTTCATCACACTTAAATTTGTTTGAATGCAAATAGGATGGTCTTCTCTTAAGTGCACAATGCTTTTAAAAGTTGCAATGAAATTATCATACTTGACAATGGAACTTTAAAAACAGAAACGTGTTTGGACAATACGTTTCTTAAAATCAAGTTGCAGTCTTGCATGGTGTGCAGTGTGAAATCGGGTAAAATTTGCGCAAGTTCCGTGGTGAAAATACCACCCATATTGTACATGATTTTTGAAGGGGATTGCAGTAGAGCCAGTTTTACAATTGAGTAAAACATTTATTAGCGCATCCCTTTTGGTCCTTGGTTAGTCACAATTTGGGAATTTTCAGCTACTGGCATTCTAGTATCACTGGAGTTGTCTAGAATGACTCGTTGGTGTTCTGTTATTTACTGAAAAAAAATTAATTTCAATTTGTAGGTGAGAAAAGAAAACGAGTGGTGCGAAGAAAAATGATTGTTGCGGAATCTGACTTCAGTTACTGGTTGTTCTTTACACATGTTCTGTTATTTTTTTTTTCTTCAAAAAAATGATTTGTTTTCTAAGGATCCCATGGCAGTAATTTATAATATGAAATTCATTAGTAACATTTTCACTAACTAAGCATACAGATTTCTTCTTAGATGCATCATTTTTCATGAATGTAACGCTGCTTTGCTTGTTTAATGCGCAGAAACACTGATAGACGTTTTTGCCATTCTCTGGTTTGTCTCATTTGCAGTTCTAACTTAATTTTAAACTTAAGCAGTAATTGTGGCAGCATGTGTCTTGTATTTATCTGCAGATGGTCGTATTTTATAAAGGATTTAAATGGTATGCATTTAGTTGCAGCATTCTAATGTGGGACTAGCATTGTGTACATAACACAAATTGATTATCAAACTCAAGTTGAGGAACCTTGCACTAGTTCCCACTTTTAACAGATGGTATGGGCACTGCTGCTCTGCCCGGTCACCATGTCATTTTTCTTATGATGATATGGTGCTGACAATTGGATGTCACTTGCAACTCGTAATACCCTTTCCTCAACAGTTGCCTTTCATTTGAAGGTATTTTTAACTGCACCTTACAGCATTTTCAAGCTTTTGTGTTATGCTTGTTTTTTTTTTGTAAATCATTTTTGAGCTTTAGCTTTTAGATTAGTTTTCTTCCTTAGTTTTTCCGTTACTGTTTAAGCCAGTTTTCTCTTAGAAATTCGGTCGTTTGACTTTCCTTTATTAAGAGTGTATCACTTCATCCATGTTAAAAGATAAATTAAATGTAATGGTACAACAATATAATGCACTTTTAGTATTTCAGAAACAGAAGCATGGTTTTGATATGGACTTGAAATTTGATAAAATTGTCAATAGTGGGAATATATGGGAATATATGAAGTACGCACTTTTTCCATTTGCCTCAAAAAAAATTCTGACAACTCCAAAAAAAAATAAAAACATGCTACCTTTGGCCATTCTCACAAGCTTGTAGATTGTCCTAACTATTATTTAAATGTCTAAGAAAGTAAATTGACTTGATTGGGGTAATCTTATTGCAGTTTAATGTTTGGTTTATAATCTTGTGAACAGGTTGGTACACTTTAGTATTATGCAACTTGTGTTTACATAAAGTTTGGTCAGCTGGTATCTGGGGCAGTTCCAAAACTGCTGATGCTGGGTTAATAGTAATAAAGCTTAAATTTGTGTTGTAAAAACAACTTAGTGGAAAACGTGCTTGGCTTTTGCTATCCAATCAAGCAAGTTGATTTTTTGCTAGCAAATTTTGGGAACTACTTTTTTTTGGTTATTTGAAAGGAATATTTGGCTTAACGAATTTAAAGAAAAAAATTGCTTGCATCAAGTGATGATTCCAATTGTAATGGTTGTGGACATAAGTTCTCCCCTCCACCAAAATTATAACACGAACCTAATGTCCTATTCTAACTAAAGACAATGAATAGCATTGCTATGTTATGTTTGTTTTTTAGCCGATGAGTGGTCTTGACAGTGTAATTTCTATAACTAACAACCAAACTTCTTTTGGTGTGTGCAGATTCATTGTATGCACCTAAAGGCAAGGTTTTTGGTACGTTAGTTAAAACATGTACATGTATCAACAACATGTTTCAATAGGCTAGAAAGAGGCCCAAAACTTTACTGAATGGAAGCGAACTTTTTGTTAAACAATGGAATTTTAATAAATCATAATTGTAAAATTTGGCCTTTAGCACTGCAGACCTGTTTGGTTTAAGCAGTGAATTTCCATTGAAGCACTTGTATGTGCATATTAATATGTTTATACAGTGTGTTAGAGGACGAATACCTAGCAAAATAAAAACAAGCTAACAATTATAATTTTTCCAAGATTTATTAGTTCATTAACAGGATTCTAAATGTTATGTAATCGTAGGATTTCGTTTCTCAATGTATTTTGATTCCATCTTTGAGGATTTACAACATCGGCCAGCTTGGATCAGTGGCGATTCCGCAGTTGTTGTTGTAATTGCGTACAATTTTGAAATAGCCACTCTCTCCCCATCCGGTACCCCAACTATGAAAGAGGCAAAAATATATTTTAAATATTGTCGATTTGCAAATGCAGTTCACTGCGCATTAGCAAGCTTTACCTGTTTTTGATCAGCCAGTAATCTTGTCCATTTTCATTTCCATAACCGACAGCCAGGACAGCGTGGTCCAAGGCAGTTGTGCTGCAGGCTGGTTCATAGTAGATGCCTACAGAAACATAATACAAACGAAGTTGAACTCTGAAACTGTGTAAATTTCTTTTTGGCAAAAAAAACCTGTCTAATAGTTACCTGATTGGTAGGCTTGGAATGATTCCCATGAAGCATCCATGGCGACAGAAATTGGACCAACGTTGGCAACGGCGTCTTGCAAAGCACCCTCATTGCCTCCTGGACTGATGTACGAATATCCGACACAATATCCACCAACGTTACTTGGGTTGTAGCGACACACGTCGTCCTAAATAGAAACCGGTTTCAATTTTCATCGTGGTTAAATTGATGCGGAAAGTTTAATTTGCTATCGCTAATCACAAAGAGTACATTTTAAGATGTATACACTCGATATCTACTGTACTTGAGTAGCGTAATCATGCTGGAATGTTTTAGGACTTAAATTCTAAGAATTGACCAACATAGTACTAATAATCTCGATTACAATGAGATTCTATCGGTATATACTATACATCGATCGGTATTAGGAAGGAGACGCAGTTGATTTATAGATCATTTGTTTGGTAAATGTAGGCGATGATGGCCAAAGTTGGTGTCCTGAAATTGCTCATATTCTTACCCTGGCTTCGTAGGGATAAGAATCCTCGGTGTCAACTCCACCTGCGCTCGCAACGTAGGCAAATCCCAATTCGTTGTTGCCTCCAGAGCAGCCAGCAAGACCGAAAGAACCACCACAGTCCACCAACTGTTGCTCACTGTAGGAGATCAGCTGTCCTGAACGTGCAAAGTTTTGACCCTCCAATGAACCAGTCTTGGTGTCAAAGAATTGAGTATGAGCATGAATTACATATGCGCAATGGCAGCTCATCGAGCTATTTCAAGTAGTACTCACGACGCTGAAGGCCCAGCAACTGCCGCATTGGCCCTGATCCTTGACTCCTGTGACGTAGCCGGAATTGCGCCAGTCCACGGTGTCTGGAAGAGCGACGCCACTCTTGACATAGGGCTTGCCGAGCTTCTTGCTAGGGCTGAAGTAGCCGTTCATCTGTTCAGCAACTTCCTCTGCAGTCTTCCGAATTTAATTCAGACAAGTAGCATGTTATATCTCAAAGCATGTAGAAGTTGAGGCTACTTGAAAATGGGAATGAATTACCATGTCAGCGAACCGATTGATTCCCCTTGAGTAAGTGGACAATCCCTTCTTGAAGAGTTCATTGTGGCGATCATTGCTTTCTTTCTTGTCCATGAAAATCCTCATGCGAAACTGTTCTTCGGTCGCGCTTTTGTACGACTTTCCTGAAATAGAGTAGGCAATGAATTCGAAGCAAAAAGATTTTCTTGTTTGATTATAATTAGAGGTAAGAAAATAAGACTAGATGAATTCAATTTGTCTTATTACTAAACCGTTCTAGTTAGGATAAATTGAATTATCACTGGCTAAGATGCTTTTTTTTATTTACCACAATAATCAAAATGCGCCTGTCAGCATGTCTATAAAGTAAGTTATTGCCAATGTGTGACGCAAACAACGTTTATTGGTCACGGACTCATCAGTGTAGCAGGAATCCATTCAATGGACACAGACATACGGGTAGCAGATCTACTGTATAAGATTCCATGACTCCATATACAAGTATAGCTTAATCTCAATGATAACTGTCATTGAGCATGTATTTGACCCAATATGTACCAGTGAACAATAATATAGGCCGGGTTACAGTAAATTTCCCGGATAATATACAAATATTGTATTTCACCAATTTGAAATCGGTTCCCAAATTCGTTTCTCAACATTTCGGTTTATGATTTTGTTTCATCAATTTAACAATATTTCTACGGCATTTCCTTGTACCTTTTTAACATTTTACTTTTCCATAACACGCGTGCATGAAGAAATATTTAAAAAAAAAAAGTTAATTCCTTATCTACTTACATGTGCTGTATATCCTAAAATAAACCTTTTTACTAATTTATCTTATAATTATCATTACCAATAGTTTAATATAAATAACACTAGCGAATAGTATAGCTACATGTATATTACTGCAAGTATATCAAAAATATTTCCATCTATTTACGTATTTTGGATAAAAATTAAAAATGAATCGAACCTGTGATTAACTTAGGAAAAAATAACTTAAATGTTCGTTCAGGTTTACGTATTATCAAAGTTTTTGTCAATTTCTAGTACGTGTATAGTATGACGTATACAAGACGAAATAAAATAACAAAATATTGCAAATTAGAACTTTATCAAGGAAAGTTGACTGTCATGGATCAAAATTACTGATAGAATTTAACTGAAATCCTTGTAAATTTTATATCTCCGTATATAGAATCAGATTAATTATTCGATTAATACAGCGGGAGTAAAAAGTCTCCCCCCCCCCCCCTCCTCCCCAAAAAAAATCAACAGAATGGGTGCAAATATGAAAAATCGGATATGGGGAACATATAGTAACCCTAGGGTGCGGAATGCAATGGTGCCAAAGCCATTTGGCCCCAAGGGCCTTTAGGTCCTATGCCTTCAACGTTAATAGCTACGAAGAAAAAGTTAATTAGAAAGTTTCGGGATTTCAAAAAATTAGTTTAATGGCACCATTCGCAATATTTAATTATTGATCGCCACACAACAAATGACTTAAGTTCTTCTTGTATGTTTGCAACCACGCATAACACCGATACATTGCAGCAAAGCTCGATTCTTAAAACAAACCAGGTCCTAAAGCTTTCCTGTTATGTATGGGTGTAAACATACAAGAAGCCCATAACTCACTTGTTTTGTGGTGATCGATAGTTAAATGTTGCATGTGGAACAATTAAACTAATTTTTCGACGCCCTGCAACTTTCTAATTTCTTTGTAGATATTACGTTTAAGACTTGTTAGGATTAACCTTCGAGGTCAGCTTTCAAAGGCCCTTGAAATGGGCCTTGGGGCCAAATGGTTTGGGCACCATTGCAGTCCGCACCCTATGGTTACTATATGTTCCCTATATCAGATTTTTCTTATTTGTACCCATTCTGTTGAAGTACATGTAATTAACCGCGTACATGTTATCCAGCGCCTTCAGCGTCATAATTGTGCTAATTCTGCTCATAAGCTTTGAAAGTTGAAAGTTGTCTAGTTTTCTACTAAGTATACAGTACCATAGGCCAACTTAAAAGCTTCCCATTCGGATTGAGTAGCAGCAGCAGCAGCCACCAGGCATATCAGGAGGCAAAAGGACTTCATCTTGACGAAAACTATAATACAAAAAAGCAAAAGATGCACGTTTCATTACGGTGTAATACGTACGCTGAAATCAGAATTGAAAAATGCCACAAATCCTGTATTTACCTTTTTTGCTTCCTCGTCGGTTTTGGTGTAATTTTCCCAGTCGAGGCGAACGTTTATATACGTTTGTATTCAATTATCTATTTGTATATCGTGCATCTTATCGCACTTTTTATTTCTCGAAGTAAAGTTGTACCCAAACGGTCAAACCACGTTAACGGAACATGTCATTTCAATAATAGCAACAAGTAATCAGCTACTTGAACTAAACGTGATCTATTGTTAAGGTTATGGAATCGCATGACATATGTTCTCATGCCCGTTATCATATTTTATCGTGATTTTATAATTTATCTCGTTTCACATTTAGATAGTTCAAACTTTGAAATATTTCTGGACTTAAATTTGGAGTCGAGTAAACGTTCCTTAAAATTTAACCGCGAAAAAAAAAAATACATGAAAAATACATTGAAACTCAGAATCTGCAGCTTTGATCAATGTTGGCCTAATTATCAATTATGAAATTAAGAAGTTGCATATAATGCACGAACGACATATAGGGAATTATCGTGTTACTATACGAGTAGAAAAACCAAAAAAGTTGTTAGCACTAAGAATTTCAATTTAAAAATTATAGTATCACAAAAACATCTCATTTTAGATAGTAATTAGAAAAAATTGCGGTAGGTTTCGTTTTTATTTTGCAATTCAATAAACAATAAAATGTCGATGCTGGACTTATGATGTATTCACAACCAAGTAATTAAAGACATACACGGTCGTTACTCATGCGCAGATCAAATTAGCTAAAAATGCCATACGTCATTTCTATTTTTTTTTTTTGGCATGGAAACAAAATGATAACCGAAAACGTCAGTCCGAGCCATTGAATAATACACGGGAGAAAACCGGTGACGTTTTCAAGATGGCGTCAACAAGCGTTTATGTCTTCAATTACTTGGTTGCGAATACAGCATTTGTCACATTAAGTTTGTAGCCATCGATTATTTTGGCAAAAATTCAAAATCGAGCGCTGTCGCTGCAGTAATACGTACAATGTAATACCAGTATGGTAACACCGCGCATTCCTCCTGTCCTTCTTCGCAGCGCCAACTATCCGATTAGCGGCGGCTGAGTACCTTTATTAATTGGATGATCAATTTGGATGTATTTTTGACCGGAACGTACATTATTGTGCTACAGCTTGCCATCAATTAAGGGTCCACACAAAAAACAAAAGCGGTTAAGTGTTTTTAAAGGACAATAAAGTCACGATATCATTCGCTCAGCTACAGTATGTGTAAACAATTGATTTTCTAATCTATTATTATATACATGTAAGTGTTTGTAATTAATTAATTTTTAATATAAAATGGTAGACCATTCCATTAGTGCATGCGGAAGCCTTCCTCCAGGGGTTTAATTGGATCGATTCGAATTGTTAGATGTATACCTTCCTTTACAGAACTACTGTATATATACATGAACAGTAAGTTTCGACATAAAATACTTGTTTTTTCTCATTTTTTACTTCTCGTTTTCACGAGAACGTTTCGACCAAGTCAACTTCGGAACGCTTGATGCGAAGATTACGTATACCAAGTACAAGCTGGTACATATGTACAATTGCACGCTACATGTATACTGTACTTATCAAAGATGGCCGCCGTTTCGACAAGCCAACATTTAACATTTTAATGGACACTGTTTTTAACAATGCACCCCAAGTTAAAAATAGCTCCATGTTCACGTGACATAATGCTTGTATTGAAATTTAGTCCATGACATTATAGTATTCAGTTATCCATGTACAACGTAGTACAGGGCATGCCGTACATGTACATGCATGTCCTGTAGATAACATTCCATCTCGCCATAAATTTCATTTTCTCGCAAGTGTCCTCAACCGTGAATGTTCAGAAAATTACATTAATCAGCCGTGCTCTCTAACACTAGTTACAGCGGTGATAGTATCATTATCGAGATTAACAGCGATATTTATAAAATAGCTGAGATTAGTTAAAGTTAAAAGTGGATTAACCAGCAATCAGCGTCTTTTGAATTAATCTCTCCTGTTGATAAAATTGCCACGGATCCACTCTAGGCGAACGCTTACAGTATATATGCACCTAAATAAATGTGATATCAAAACAGTAACCTTAAGCGCCTTTTTATTTTTCCAGGCAAGTTCAGTTCAACGTACATGTACTCTGTAATTGAATTGTAAACAGAATTATTTATAGCCCTTGCTTCATTAACTTTATCCGATATACATGTACTGTATGGTAAATTCCCATCATTCCCCTTGACTACTCGGCTTAATTTGGCATTTACAAAATATGATTATCCGCATTTTTAAGTAGAATTTTACTCTCTGTCCTGCGAGGCGTTTACATGTACTGTATAGTACATTCGTCATTTTGTATTTGGTTAATTGTTTATGAGGAATGATTGTTGGAAATTTCTAGCTCGATAAATCCGTCGTAATTTCAAATGAAATTATAGTCATTGCGCAGCTCTCGCGTGCCCAATGCAGTCGCGTTACCATTAAATATGCAAATTTTGAAGAAAAAAACCGACAACTTTGGGCTCAAGTTGAGCGACTATCAAATATAGCCACGAGGTCAATATTTAACAACGTGTCGGAACCTCATTTTTGTGTTGTTTGGTAACGCGATCTCCCGGGCATACCAATTTTCAACGTGAAATTTGCTAACACTGCAAACCCACAAATTGATCAAAGAACCGACGAATTGGATTGCTTTTTGGGATAAATGTTTAAACAATTGCAATCACGCAATAGTATGGACGAGGGAATAGAAATTATAGACTTTATATGGATGCATGAATGTTAATTAACTTTCCCCTCCCCCCTCAACTCAACAAGATTTGGAAATTGCCAAATAAAGTATTACTGCAGTGTACGTTTACACAGTACGGTACTGTATATTTTCGTCAATAGTAAACTTGTCTAGTTGTACAGTATACAGTACATGCATGCAGTATAGAGCAGTATACGCACGTGTAGGCCTACATACTGTAGATGCGTAGGCTACACATCAGGGTGAAAAATGTGCTTTTTTGTAATTGGGAAAAAAATTGTTGGGTTTTCGGTATATGTACAGTACATGTTTTTTGTTGAAGGTGTACCCGAAACCTACACTCCAGGGTCAGTATGTACTGTATCCTCCTGATTGGTATAGCCAATATTTGGATGCGAAGGTTACCGGTACATCAGTAATTTTTTTCTGAAACAAAGTTTGGGTATTTATACGTTTATATTGCATGTACTGTATATGCCATGTCTGCTGAACAGCAATTTTCATTTATTTGTTTTTCCAAAATCGCGGGTAAATGTTCAGCTGCAGTCATTCCCCGAAGACGACCTCAAGTACGCCGAATGTAATCCATTTATTCAACAGTTTTAATCGCATTGGCCTGTTTGGGATTGGTATATAGCTGTACCATCTGAAAATTGTAATGTACTTAATTCAGTGTACCAGTATGGTCACTCCGTGTCGGCACCTTTCATGTCCCCATGTCCAGAAAATACGACTGCAGCGCAATTAAGAATTGATACGGCGTTTAGGACCCAGTACTTTCCAACGGGATATGATCGTATCATACTGTAGGTGACGTGTCACTCGCTGGATATAGGATAACAGATAGCCACAGGGTTGCACAATACTGCCCAACTGGTTAAGTATACGGCAATCCGTTTGAAAGGAGTGATTTTGATAAAGCAGGCGCTGTTTACTTTTTGTTATCTGCTGCAATTTTTTTCTCACACGTAGTTTTGGGTACTGGCCGTTAGTCGGAGAATTGGCACTAGATTGTGGACAGGTGGAATGCGCGAAGTGACCATAGCCTTAGTACTGGTATTACGTATACTGTGATCTGATGTTGCAAATTTTAACTATAAATGCTCAATGAATTTACGGAGCGCAAATTGCCGTCGAGTCTTACGTGCTTTCATTGAAAAATTTGATGTCGGCAAAAATGCAGATCAAATTAAAACTTATTTAACTAATGATCCCCAATTATTTCAATATTTTCCTAAATAATGAAGATGCTGTATTAAGAGAAATTTTAATCTGTTAATTCACCAGGTTTATAATGAGAAGGGCAGAGAATATGTTCAAAGCTATTAAAATCATAACGTTACATATCTCATGCTTCATAATCCTTTATTGACAGTATAGTAAAATTGCAAAATATAGTATAAACAGAGAATGATTTCTAAATATGAATGAACTCATCGTGCTTCAGAATTTAAATAACGTTCAAGATGACGAGACTATGCTTTCGGAGAATATGGATTAAAAATGTATATTAAAATGGATTATACATGTACATATACTGATGCATTGAGGGTAGCCGAAGAAAAATTTGAGTTTTAACAATAATTATTCAACATACTGTATTTGTATAGATTAATTTTATAAAAAAGACTGGTCTGCCTACGGGTTGTAGATACTTAGAATTTACTACCACTCCATGGGCATGACTTCACATCAACGCACGAGTGCGACGCATATCCTTGCCATATTCTGGTGAAATTGAATTTTTAACAGTTGCAAGCCATTAAAAGAGCCATAAAATGTTCTTAATTCATGGCTCCAATTTTTCACTGGGGATTACGAGGGGTCTGGGGATCATTGGAGATGGCGTTCATTGAAGAATTTGCAGCAATAAACTAATAAATGAAACAAAAAGCTAGAATAACAACGGTTTTTAAGTTGCACCGGATGCTTTACCGATAAAACACATTTTCTAAACTTCTCCCAACATCTAAGTATTTTTTATAACCGAGGGTGATTTCGTTGGACAAAATGCCATTTCTGTCGTTAAAATAAAGAAAATTTAGCACATTTAAAAAAAAATTGAATGAAGAAAACGACAGTTTGTTTACGCTTGAGAAACGAGCTAGTGGTCAGCGCACTAAGAAGAGCGACGTAGTTTTCTTTGTCCTCGAAATGCTGAGGTCCTCAGTGACATTTTTATTTTATTTATTAATATTATTATTTTTTTTCCATGGATATACGTATTCGATGTTATCCGCTCCGCATCTTCTTCATGCCACAAAACGAAAGTCCGCACAATTTGTTTAGCTGGTGGAACGGCTAACTCGATCCAGAAAACTGTTATCCTATAGCGTTGATTTATTCATTGTGCGGGTGGCGAACCATCGACCATCGATTGGACTCAGTTGGGGGGAGGATGCGATTTTGGGTGTTGCTTTTTTTTTTTTTTTTTTCAGTTCCTCCCCCTCGATGTTGTATCGCGGGGATGCGATCAGTCATCTCGTTCGAAAAACAGAAAGCAAAGTTGCGAACAAAAATCCTGGTGTACACACATAATGTACGCATTTTCCCAAAGTTTCCATTCATTTGGGTCATCATTCTGACGTCGTCCTGACGCGAACTCGTGCTAGCCAATGTGGGGGGAGAATTGGAGGCGCCTGGCGCGTGTAGGTGGCGGAGGGGAGGGATGACGTCACGCGTCTCAGCCCCATCCTCAACCTATAAGATGCCTATCTGAAGATCAACCCCCCCATTCAATATAGCATCCATCTATAGAAACCCACGCTTATACACGCCGTCTTAAGTGCTATTCCACTTTCGTTCCAACATTCCAAAGTACTGCCACCAAAAGTTGCGAACCGTTTCGAGCATTTCTCCGGAAGGACTTTGCATCGGTCAGCGCCTGGATCGAGCCGCAGCATCCAACAGCGCCGCAACCGGTAAGAGATTATCCCTTCATTTCGTAGGCCGGTTTCAAGTACTCTTACAAGTCGCAACCAGCGCTCTACTTGGGCAAATTTGCACTTCATCTGTTTCCACAGTGATTAATGAGACGAAAGGAATCGCTTCGATTATAATCGCACGCGCTTTAATCGACGGTTGGTGGGTTGGGAAACTTCGGAAAATTGAAGTGTGCTGAATGAGCTAATTAAGACTGGTTTCAGAATTTTGTTTACCTTCTATAACTGCGTATGGTGAGAAATGGGGGGTTTTAAACTAACTAAAAAGTAGAAATACACGTTGTAAAACGCGTAGTTGCAAATAACTAAGACTAGAATGTTGGGAAATAGTTGGAAAAGGAAAAACAGAAAAGTAGAAGTCGGTTCAAAAAATAATGGTTAGTGAATTTGGATCGTCGGTGATGATCATCAGTTAACTTCGATAACTTTTCGATGAATATCAGAGAAATGTCGTTTCCAATCTGTACATGTAGTACATGTACCGATATATCTAAACTTTGACATCCATATACCGTACATTTACCTTTCGTGCTGCATTACACGCTATATACAGGTATATCAAATATCAGAAAACTTTTATCTCTGATGCATTTTGCCATGCTTTTTCATGTACCGTTGATCAAACCGTGGATTTTTCAAACCTCCGTATAAGTTGATTTATTGATTCTGAAAAGTACGTAAAATATGCTATTATAAGTATGCAATTGTTAAAACTGCATATTATACGAAATCACTCTTATTTCCGGCGATTACGGGGAAACATAACTCGAGATCCGTGAAATTCGTAAATTAATATCAATTATAATTTATGCGTTTCAAATTTGAGAACAGCTAGAGCTCTGTCTTTGGCAACATTTGGAAATACCGCGTTAGTGATTTTTTATCAAAGTGGTCTTAAAAATTATACGTGCCAATTGGATAAAATATAAAGCCTGATATACATGTATCGTGTAATCTGTTGGGGTTTGCGAAGTATACAGGGTGTTTCAAAGGTAATAGTCAATAATTTTAGGGTTTGTAGAGGGTACTAAACTGAACATGTTTAGTATAGAAACCTAGGGGTGCCGACGTCATTTAAAAAGTTATGTATGTTTTAATTTTGGAAATTTTTAACATGGGAGTAAACGGAGGTGCCCCTTTCGAAAGACTGTCCCGCATAGCACCAACGTTTGTAAGGAAAGCTATGCGCATGGGGCACCTCCGCTTACTCCCATGTTAAAAATTTCCAAAATTAAAAATTCATTAATTTTTTAAATGACGTCGGCACCCCTAGGTTCCTATATTAAACATGTTCAGTTTAGTACCCTCTAGAACCACTAAAATTACTGACTATTACTTTTGAAACACCCTGTATTGCTTGCCAAATACTGACAGACTGATAATCTCAAATACGGCATACCGGACTCAGTACAGCTGTATACATAATATACTCAGCACTCGAGTGCGGCAGTTAGGATGGAATCCTACGTCCTCTAAATACATAAATGGGAAATCCTGCAATTTCTACCAGGGAATTTCTCGTTATTTTGTCTAAAAAAGTTGGTTTTCACAAAACTTAGGTATATTTTAAAAATAGAAACTCATTTCTCTTCAGCAACAAAAAGTACATTATTCAACGTACGACCTAAAACATGGACTGAAAATTAGTTTGTACATTTAGAAATGCTTATTATATGAGTTCGTCTAATTAGTTCTACTGCAGAAATGAACCTCATGAAGACAAGCTCGCTTAATATACAGTATATGTTCGATGCCTTAGAAAAAATTTCTAGTTTCCAAGCCTTCACGCTGTTTCTTAAAACAAATTAGTTCAGTCGAAATAATAAAAACCTGATAACACAGAATACCATGATAAATGTAGCAGAACCTTAAAATTCATAAACTGTACATGGGTTATACACAAACTACTTGTATAAGACATTGCCAGGTTAATTAGACAGTTGCCTAATCAGACCGAAGTATGAACCTAAACTTCGTAAGAAAGGAACTTTTGTAATTAACTTGAGAGGGTCATAAAAAGGCATCCACAATCATACTATTGGATGGTTTGTTTTGTGGATTTTTAACATGAGTTTTTAGCATGTGCCACCTAACCGGGAATTTTGCCTACTAAGGAAGACTTCCACCCCCATAGAGGGATTTTAACGAGTAGAGATCAAACGGGATCACAGTTTAAACTCTTATCAAAATTCTCACCGACCTAGCTCGACCAGTAAGCGAACCCTACTAGTTAGGATCGAGGAAATAGCGCTTAAACCAGTTGACCATGGCGCCGGTGTCAGCCAGAACTTTTCATCATTGAGAATTTGTCAGCAGCAGACGATTTCGTTAAAAAATCGTCTGCTGCT
>JAQGBX010002653.1:0-19668 GCA_034698745.1 Megaphyllum sjaelandicum | reverse complement strand
AGCATTGCAAGGCAACCAAAAGTCAATTTTCTAAGGGGCAATACAATTATGAATAGCTGGTACTTTAAAGTACCGGTAGGCATGAAAGGGTTAAAACATTTTTAAAATTTCTCTGCACGGAAAAAAACGTGCCAAATTATGCAAATTTGTACAGGGAAAAACGTGGCCTGGCACCGTCGGTGCACCTGGCGTCGACCTGGCAAGTCCTCCGGGATGCATAGTTTCAGACATTTGGAGAGTTAGTTTTGGTGGCCCACTGCTAGAGGGAGCTCCAAGACCAGGGTCAGCATGTGGACGAAACGGTTCAGGCCTTTTTGATCGCTGTTGCAGCTATTTGCCACTGTATCAACCCTTACATTGCGGATGGCATGGTGCTCTCCTACATGCTGAACGGGTTGCTTTTTCCGGCCTGGTCCCTGTTGTCCACCAATCTCCCAACTTCAACCGCTGAGCCTCAATGGGATTCGCTGGGGTTGCGTTCGGGTCGCCGGTGCGCTCTGCGGGCCACCTTTCTCACAGCCGGCTTTGACGTCAATCGCCCATGCGTCCATTATGCAGCCATCGGCCTTCCTGGGCTTGGCTTTGCGCCTTATCAACATCTGGTTGTCTGTGAACGGTCACGTCTATGTGGCGCAGTTGGACACTGGTTCGGAGGATTCCATCATTTACCGATGTTTCCTAGAATACGACCTAAAACCAGCTACACGTGTCTCCATCGTCTTCCTGCCGGAGTTGGATGTCATCTCCAGCCATGTTGACCTGCCCACGGTGTCGGTCCTGCAGTGCGCTTCTTCGGCAGTCTCCCAGGTTTTGCTGGGTGATGCAGCAAGTGATAATGCTGCCATTGGAAGGAAGATCAGGAAGCTCAGAAAACTTGTCCAGAGCTTGATGACCTCCCAACCAATGGTAGTGTGTGATGCTGGCTGCCAAACTGATCCCTAACTTTTCCCCGGGGTTGACATAGTGGATGCGGCTGTGGGCGGGATTGCTCCTTTCGGGACCAGTCTTTCCAAACAAATGCGAGTCAAGGTGAAGTTTTCTGGATGGTGGTGGAAAAAAGTAAAGGGTACCCGAGGTCTTATGGGATTTTGCAGGCGGCTGGACCTCGGCAGCATCGTGGGAGGCAGTCTGTTGGCTCTAGTTCCCCTGGCACTACAGCTGGAAACCGCTTTAGTGTCCTGGAAGAGACAGGAGAGCTGTCTCGACCAGTACCTGATGTATTGCCTCAAACTGCTCCATCGCCTGAAGTACACTTGATTGGGGACAGTATAGTTAGTGGCGTGAGGATCGGCAGGCCTGGAAAGGCAACAATGTGGTGCTACCCTGGCATCCGTGTTGAGCACCTGACTACTCGAGTAAAGGCTGTGCTGTCAAAAGCCAGTTCTAAACCTGTAGTGGTGGTGCATGCAGGTACCAACAATGTCCGTCTAAACTTCCCCAAAGGTGTTGCTGAGCGCATTTGGCATATAGTTAAGGAGATCCGAGCAAGGAAATGATCACAGACATCATGACCAAGCCAGTAATGCGAGAGGCCTTTCGGAAATGTTCCGACGGACTTGGCCTAATGGAGTGATGGACTGCGGATTTAGAAGGGGGCTAGACTCAGTCCCAGAAGACTCAACGCCACCTGAGATAGAAGAGCGAGAGGGGGTTTAGTTTAGGGTGTTGGAGTTGTTCTATTTCATCTCATGAATGCTTGGCAGAAGTGCACCATTAGGCTTCGCCGCATTACACGCATCCGGGAAAAACGTTAGCCGTACGTTTTTTCGGTCCCCTATACGTCACGATACCCATGCAATAGGTCCCCTACACTTACTGCATCACCCGGATTTACCGCGTCACCCGGGCAGCAAGTTGACGGATATAAAAAGGACGCCTCTTTCCTTTGGTCCTCATCTCGACCTTTGCTACTCAAACTGGACGGACGTGTTAGGAGATTGGTCTCCAACACGTGTTGAAGAAGAAGTGTTAACTTTACACCTTTGTGGTTTTATCTTAAATGTAACTTTAGTATTAATCAGTTAAATTTGTATTTACCAACGTTAAAATTAAAAGTATAGTATTTGTCAAAGTTCCATGCGTATACCTGAAATTCAACAGTTTGTCTTAAAATAGAAAGGGCGAACCTGAAAAAGAAAGAAATAAAATTACAGTATAACAAATTATAAGTCATATTCAAAGGGGAAAATTCTTTGGAATATATATATATAGCAGGCTAAATATTTAGTGCTGATTCGAAAAAATACGACAAAAATGTTCAGCCAAAAATCGCAAAACATGCATTCTTCGGCAAGTTATTCAAAAACTTATTCGCTGAATTAACTGCAAGCATAAATGCACAACATTTGCAAGTCAACTTTTTCATTATTGCGCATACACACTAAATTAAAGAGTAATAATCAGTACAAATAAAAGGTAACAATTTATTAGACATATTATTTATTGTGTTTGTTCGATTTGTGGAAAGTTAACGTTGAAATATTTATATTAGTATATGGCTAAACACCATGTGCCAGCGTTACCTAAAGAATGATTTTGCCTACCAAGAGGAACTTAAAAACCCCCAAAAGGGATTTTTAATTTACAGAGATCAAACGGAATTTACACGGGACCTCGGTTTAAAACCTCATCTGAAAGAGTCACACTTATAGGAGCAAGGAGTTGTAAGCCAAACATTCAACTAACCCGATATATTTGATTATGCAGCGGGGCCAAACTCCATGGGTGCAAAAGTGAAAAAATCAGACAATCATTGGGGACATAAACAGAGTGTACCTAAAGTCAGCTACCAAATTGACAGGGTTTGTATAGGCGGTGGTATAAATTTCAGGTTTTTGCTGAATTTTACCGAGCAAGGTGGCTTAAAGGTTAGCATCCCCGTCTTGCATTCGGTAGACTCAGGTTCGATTCTTGGGTCGGCTATCTTCGATTATGGTTTTCATGGTTTCCCCCAATTTCTCCAAGCAAATGCTGAGATAGTTCCTATATTAAATCGGCCATGACCGTCTTCCCACCCTACCCTTCACTTTAAAATCCCAAATACGGGAAAATTAATTAAAATTGTGATTTTGGGATCAATCATGACCAGACTAATTAGTCTGATTTAAACTGTATGATGATCCCCCCTGCCACATGGTACTATGTACTGACTGCAGGGTAATGAATAGAATAGAATAGAAATAGAAAGTCAGGCAAGTCGATTTTTCAAATGTGGTGGCAACCCTGTATGTATAAACATCTAAACTTTGCATAAATAGGAGGAATGACAAGAAAAATGGTTCTCTGAAAGTTGTTTTTCTGCTACCATTAGGAATGCCAGTTAATATGGTCTTGTTAATTTTTCATAGTGGAAATTAAGATAACATATCATTATGCGTAGGTACACAGATACATCAAATAGTGGATATTTACAAGTATATGAAATATGCTTTAAGCTGTTGACACGTGTTTTTGGACTTTCCTAATTGATTGATCTTTCTTTCTTTATAGGCTTTATTATGCAGCAGTTTTATTCCTCTTTTTTCCGGCATCATTCCACCTACATTTCGAGGCACGGTGAGTATTTTAATACTGTATACAATCTAAATTTCGAAATGAGTTTGATCAATTTTGTCTGGCTTAAAAGAGCATTGTTCCCCTACAAAAAATGTTGCTATTATCTATAAATAGGACAAAGTTGACAATTGGCAATTTCAAATTAATAAAATAACATTCTTTAACCCTTGTAAGTGTTGATCAATAGATGGCACTATAAAAATCTTGAAATAAAGTTATTCGTTACTTCCAAATTGATGCTGGGGAAATTTAAAAATGGAATGTTCCCAATCGTAGCTATTTTCGTTACAATCCATAAAAATAATAAATCGAAAAATTTAGTTTTATGCCTAAAAACGTAGACAATTTATATCTGTGGTTATGATATTTTTAAAAAAAATCCGTTTGGTTTCATTACAGCGTTACATGGATGGTTGCTATAGTGATAACCTACCAGTTCTAGATGAGAACACTGTAACTGTATCGCCATTTTGTGGCGAATCTGATATATGCCCACGGGATGATACTTTTAACCTGCTTCAGGTGAATTTGGCCAACACAAATATTGAGGTAAGTGACAAGAGTGTCTGCAAAATGTTTCAGAGAATTAATTTTATCTTGCAAAACTTGATCATGTGTTTGTTATCTTAAGGTATCTACACAGAACTTGTATCGCTTCATAAGGGTTCTGTATCCACCCCATCCTGAAACACTGAGTCAAATATGTAAGCAGGGGTTTGATGATGCTCTCCAATTCCTTCAAAGAAATGGTAAGAATGACAAGAAAAAGTAATGTCAATGCATGCCTGAAATTAAGAAACTGTTTTTAATAATAAATAAAATAAACGTGCTGGTGACTTTTCGTCTTTTTTCATATCATTGAAATTTTAAGTTTAATAAACTTTGTGAAAGTTATTTGAATTAAGCAGATCCTTATAAACTGCAGGCATACTTATTCTTTTCAAACAACAAAATACTATAGGTTTTGATATGAAAAATATGATAATTCGAAAGTTTTATTTTGATTTTGCTGAAAAGGACTTTTTATAAAAATTAAGCTGTATATAACATGTACACAAGGCCTACTGTAAAAAAAAACATGATGGCTGTGTCGGCGAAATGGCCGCAAATCCTTGAGCGTAGAATACTACCGCGGCTGTTGGATTGGTGTTGTTTATTTTTTTTTTTTTCAAATTAGTTTTTATATTTTTGATAGCTCTCAATAGTTTTAAAATTATTCAAAGATGTCCAGTGTACACTTTATAAAACACTCAGTTTTTAACTGAAGCACCAACCTACACTGGAGAAAATTATCAGCATATTGTAATCACAAATAGAGAGTACACTTAATATTCTGTATTCTTTTCTGTAAATCATGCATACAGATTGTTATGTCTGTATTGGCATGCTATGGTAAAGTATAGAAGGATATTTGCAACAGCAGGACTGACTGCTGTTGTGGTAGTTCAGATGGAAATAAGAATATATTATCCTTTTTTAGATTTGATAGCTTGCACCAGGTGTATTGCCTTACATTCCACTCTTCAGCTACGTGAGACTAAAGTAAACGCTCCATCATCAGACTCTGATGAAGAGGTTGTGGTGGGAGAAGCAGGGAGTCTTGATTGCAAAGGTTGCATTCTCAGAAAAGAGGTGGCCCTTCTTGAAGATCTTCCCGATGCCGTGCTCCTAGGTAAGATTCATTTTCAAAAAATTAATCTCCTTCAGTTAAGCGACAGTTTTTGAATATTCTCTGATAATGCGTGTCAATTACTCGTATCATTTAAAAATTATAAGAGGCACAGTAGCCACCTGTTGGAGTTGAAACGCAGATGAACTTTCTGTTGCTAATTGTTGATTATTGATTTTTGGAAACATAAACGTATCTAAACAATTTAAGTTGCTATTTATGTAAACATTGTAAGTAAACAAATGGCAGCAATTAGCAAAAAAAAAGTTCCTGTTACCTCCAATGTGGACGTAGGAATGGGCACTTTGTTCATTCTCCGATAATAATTTGTCAGTTGAAAAACATAACTGGAATACAATGCTGTCTTTGTTGATCCAGACTTAATGCACTAAGTGCACACTAGTAGAGTCTGGTTAAATTTCAAAGGTTTTTCTTCTAATAGTTCTTGAAGAAGCATGTGCCTCGATGAACAGGGGACTCGTTAACTGGATATTCAAACACAAATCAATGAGGATTCTTTCAGTGTTCACCTTGCCTTATGTTCTTCCAATAGAAATAGCATATGTGATATGTGTCAAGTAAGCTTTAAATTTTCAGTGGCACTTGTATTTCGTTTCTATAAAAACATTTCCTAATTAAAAGAATCCGTGTTGAATAGGTTAACCAAACTTTTACCAAGATTGCGACAGGATACCGCGGTTCTGGTCGAGAGACTTATAGTTAAGCTAAAAAAGGTCATCAAAAACTTCAACACGCATCGTCACATCTACAGTGCCAAGTAAGTAGAATGCATCTAAAAAAGTATAAGACATATAATCTTAAAGCTAGATATTTTGCTTTCCTTTTCTGTTTCATTATGTTCATAGTCAGGTAATTTGATCAACAGGTTCACTTGTCAGTTAGCACTCACAGAATATGATTATGAAATGGACGATAACTTTGGAATCAAGCCTACACCCCACCCATCAGCTTCTAGTCATTTGAAATGTCTGCCACCTTTGGATGATAATTTGTCAAGACAAGCTTCAGTAGAGCGAGTACTTGGAAGGGTAAATGTGGACTTCACAGTTAACCTGCCTGCCAAATCCAGCAAGCAAGTTTGTATGGAGGCTGCTGGGCCACTGAGCTTCGCAATTAGTGCTGACGAAAAAGAGCGTGATGCCGTGAACATTGCCAATGCTGCATTTCAAATGGAAGCCAAAAAACCTGAAGATTGGAACACCAATGTGGACACTTTTGATCAGATTTTAGAAGTGACAAAAAATCAGGATGCACTGATCGCCTACTATTATTTGGACAAAGACGAAGGAATGAAAGTAACTGAGATTTTCAATGTAACTGACGCAGACACAAGCGCCCTTCTGCCTGTGGAAGAACGCGAAAGCAATCATAACTTATGCTGGGATGAAGATTGGCCATCGATGGTCAGGGAATCAAGCATGACATGGTTGCCACCAACTCCAGCAAGTGATGCTACACATGAAACCCAATTGGACTCTGTACTTGATTTCTCGTTTGACAACGTCAGCATCTTGTCATCTGAGGAAATACAAGATGATGCAATTTCTGATGATAGTTATTGCTTTGTAGGGGTACACGTTGATCCCTCTCAAGAGGAAGGCGTCCAATGCATCAACAGATCAATGAAGTCTTTATAAACAAGAGCAATGCATTCCTTAATTTAAGTACTGTACATAATATACTGCAGTTTAATTTATCTGCTTTCTGTTTTTAATCAACAGTGAAGTTACTGTTATGCTCATGAAGCAGCACCTTTGATTGGCAGATGCTTAAAAAGTAAGGCATGCTGTGTTGCTGCTCAGGATCTTATTCTATTTAAGTATATGCATATTGATCTGATTGTCCTATTCACATAAAAAGGATTTTATTTATAACATTTGATCAAGCTTTTAGTGATTAATAAAGAATATCCATAAATTAGGAGTTGATGCAATATCTGACGTGTACAGAAGTAATCGGAAAACCTGTGCCATTTATTTATGTAAATCCAACACTTACTTTAACTATGAGCTATTATGCAATTGAAGAAAGCCGGAGTACTTCGACAACACGTAAATATGCTGCACAAAGATAAATCCAAATTTCAAAAGCTATTATTATCTTAATGATCATGTTATTATACATCCGGAACTGCCTGCTAAAATTATGTCTTCATCTTAATTGGAACCAGCCCTAAATTTTCCAGAAACCAGTTCGTATTCACCAAGTAAAAAAGTACATTTCTAATAATATTGGTACTTTCATAGCAATCTGAATATCAGTATTCCCTGGCTAATTTGTATCCATTGGTGCAAGTTAGTTGAATTTATCAGCAATTTCCTTAAATTATTTCATACTTGTAACTTACTATACCTTGTGTTTTATGATAACAATCCTTATGCTCTCATTTGGCATTGCCAATGCAAAGTTACAGTACTGTATTTTCTTAAACTTTACTACAAATCAATTTTAAAATCCAAAAATTCGCCTTGTATAAAGTACTAAATATACTGTATAGAGTTCGCTTACTATTTCAATATTCCTACTTTATTATATCCTCGCGTCATCTTCATGGGATAATGATGCAGGTCATCTGCAGATTAGAAATTCTGTTTACATAAAATATTAAAACAATGCAGAGCAGGGCAATTTTAAATTTCTACAATAACATTGTGTAAAAATAAAAGATTGAAAGAAAATGGTGATATGATATTTAACTCTTTTTGAGTTGCTAGTTTGCTGAAAGCATTCCATGATGTAAACTAACTATGAATAAACTATTGTTTGAAAATGTAAAAAAACTAGCATGGCTTAGTTTGCATACTATTATTGCAAAAACCCAAATAGTTCTCTTTTATTTACAAAGATATGTATATGTACAAAGGAGGTAATTGCGTGTGTGGCAGGCATTCAACTAACAAACATCTTTAAAATCAAATGTACAATCAAGGAAACAAAAACGACATCTAACAAAATTTCAGCAAGATTTTTGGTATAAAAATGATCAGGCTACCTACAAAACATGTGCTTGAAGACGTCGAAATTTGCATTCGTTTTCACCAAAATTTTCCGTGCAGCTTTTGTCCATCTCTGAAAATGAACCGAGGCATTCAAAATGAAATAAAATAACGCACCATTAAATTAAGCGGGTGCTGAGAGAAGCTATACACTTAAGCAAATTGGGCAATTGCACTATTCACAACACAATAGACGGACGATTTTCTTTTGACATTTTCTGCCTGAATGACGTTCCCCTGTCTTCATCATAAACCAAAGAGATGACAAGAACAGCTTTGAATCTAGAGTTCTGGGTTAGATAGTGTGCATACTATGATTAAGATCAGAAGAATGGATTGAAGTTCTTTCATTCTATGTAATGTTGTTGTTGATATTGGTAAACGAGAGCGAGTGATTTGTGGCAATTCACATCTGAGGATGATATTAACTCAAATGATTCAGTTCATGACAATTTGTCATAAATTGAATCATGCCAATAGTCCCATGAAAACTTCAATTACATTTATTAAATAATGCCACAAACGATTAAGTTTTATATGCTGAGAAACAAAATGGCAAAACAATTCAAAATTGGTCAACAAATTACTTCATGTTGACACTGACTTAAGATACAGTGTAATTTACTTCATTGGCATGGGAATTTCAGCAATATTACAGAGGTTTTAGAATAAACATTCAAATATCTGTTCATATTTTTTTTTAAACAGGTTCAGTCATGAACACGATGAAAAAAACAATTTTATTACAAAAGTAGCTTGAAAAGATGTGATTGCCCAATATTAGTTGGAAAGTCATTTAAAAAAAATTATCGACATTTTTCAATTTAAAATTAAAAAATGATCATTTCTATTGACACATATTGTTGCTCTTTCGCAAACGTTTAATTTGCAAACTAATAATTTGGGGTAAGTCAATGAACATGGTCTGTATACACGCAACAAGCGAGTGGAAGGAGAGTACCCCACAAAAAGAAATACTCGAATAGCAATCGCTACTTTAGAATTCAAATGAGGTGAGGGAAGAGGAGCGCTTTGTAAATTGCAAAAATATGCTTACTTGATGCAGAAACACAAAAAACATCTGCGAGTAAAAACGCAGAAAACGAATTATCTATTCTTGTATTTTGAACAGTTCATAGAAGAGCATAGACAAAACTCAAGTTTCATGCTGCCAGATGGCTACTTGACATGAAACCTACCTTGTGAGTTTCAGAATCAGTCAGCCATCAACATGTTAAACTATACATGTAATTTCACAGTCACCATTATAAATCTTTCATAACAAATTCAAAGCACATTACTGCATGTCCAACCTTAGGACTGTTGGATATTATCCGTGCTAATGTTATAAGATACCGTGTATATACATGTAGATTAATGATTTCATATTGCACAACTAAACTCTTTGCATCATGATTGTGAACGAAACTTTTAAAGAATATTAGAAGAAATTTATCTGTTTGGAATTTGTATTATTTGGTTTCATTTTCAGAGCTCAAAGGGGATATTAGTTCATTTGCATAGTAATTGGGGGGAAAAAAACTATTGTATGATCGGCTAAGAAAATCACATTTTCTGAATTTGCAAGCGAAGTTTAATGCCAGTGATTCTATACTGAAGACTGTGAAATTTTGCAAACGTTTAAAGACGAAGTTTCATAACAGTTAAAACATGTTACGTAGAACGCAACACTCCACTTACAAGAGTTAATCATCATACATACAATATTAGTGCACTTGTCCTAGACCACAGAAGTGAGTATGCCATAGAAATCGGCATAGCACAGAATCACTTTAGTCTTTCAATAGCATTAGAATAACTACACTACAAGACAATCACCATTACGCAGGGGGTTTACAAAAACAAAAAATTGGCGTTGTCACGTCAATTTTAACATAATTTATCAGAGACAAATTTTAACAATGAATTTCATGTTACTATGTTTATCACATTAGGACCAGAAGAAGGAACAAGTTAAGCACACCAGACTAATTGAGCAGCACAAGCATTGAAGCTGTATGCTCATTACTCACATCACATTTTTAAACGATATCACACTTCTATGGTCTATTAAGTTATCCTGAATAAAGAATTCGTTTGTTCTTGAAGCATTATATAATCACCCTTCAGCCATAAAAATATATCTTCATTCAACAAATGTTGAGAGGACTATGGCTACAGATTAAACTGCAATGCAAAGCGTGCCTCAAGTAGCTGAGTTTAGGGATAGGAAAACGGTGGCAGAGGCGGTTGTCAATTGAGAAAATATGCTGTTGAGGTCTGCATCGTATGAACGGAAACATTCACTGCCACCGTCACCACTACTGCCTCAACAGCATCGTCGGGTCAAGCAGAATCTATGCGTGACTGTACAATGAAAACGTTAACTAGAAGTCGCTTATCTTGAATTTTTGGGCATCTTGGATGGCTTTCAACGCACTAGTAATTGAACAAAAACCAGGTTAAAGTCAAAACTGGGTTTTGCACAAGCTGACCATGGTCCATGCCTTGCCAAAGCAGTAAGCAATATCTAACCAATGCAGCTCAATACCAGAGAATTCTATTAAAAAATACACAAACAATTTTCAAAATGAAAACACAAGCACCACGATCATTATAACCATGCATTTTGAATATTTGGTCGCAATTTTGTAATTTTTTATAGTTCAAGAATAAAGCAAAGTACCTTAAAATAAAGCAAATAATGTGTTCTAGAAACAACAAAAAGGTATATAACAATTACCAGTAATACTACAAAAAATCCACATCCGATATATAGATCAACCCTAAGCATGGTGGTTTATTTAGTAAAGGAAGCAAGCAAAATTTCACATGCAATTTCTCGTGCGTAATGCATATGTAGTTGAATATTTCAAAAGGTACACAAGGTGACAAGGTCTATGCACAGATCTGGTAATCTAGTGCCTAATCTGCCATTTGCAGGTAGTGGCAGATGCGGATATAAATTTGAATTTGTCAATTTTAATGACAAACAACTTTAAAATCATTATCTTACGTTCATTTTTTTTGTTTAAGAATCTTAATATAAAAAAATTATGTACATGTAGGACATAACGATAATCTTGCAATAATATTAAATCGAACCCCTGCTTCAAAATTAACACAACTGAAAACTTTTCATTTTGAGATAAAGCAAGTTGAAATGGATTGTAATGCACAATAAAGTGACAATAACATGATTTATACAAAACTATCATAAGCTGTGTCGTTTTTGCTAAATATAGAGCTCTTTTTTCTGGACAAAACAGTCTTAAACAAAAAGTTGAAAATTTTTGAGTAGTGTTACTTCTGAAGCGGAGGTGCCATACAGGACAAGTTTTAATTCAGGATATCTCGAATCTCATCAATATAACAACATCTAGGAAGAATCTGACTACACAGTTGAAAAAGAAGTAATATCTGAGGATTCCAGTAAAACTAACGCATGTGACATTATCCATCACATTCTTGGTTCATTCGATTTTCAAATCTTAACTGTTAGATATAAGGCAAAAAGGTCAATTAGAAAGTTGTACAATGATGTAAGATTTGCAACATTTAATTACTGACGGCCACATAACAAATGACATTTGGCTTTATGTATTCACCAAAAAAAAGCGGCGAGTGAACCTACTTATATTACCTACTAGCTGGAATGCCCGGGGAATTATAAATTTACAATAAAAATGTATACAAAAATGAATTAAATAAACTAAACATAAATCGGAAAACTCAGTGAAGAACGATTTAATTTTGAAAATGTCAGGGAAATTAAACGTATTGTCCTTGCCAAAACAATTAGAAAATTTCTGAGAAAAAATTTCGCAAATATTCTCAAAATCACACGGCCCAACACGAAAGAAATGCCAGCCAGCCAGTCACCCACAAACAACATGATGGACGAGTTCTTTTTTTTATATATAGAAGAAAGATACTGTGCTGGAATCCTCACATTCCACTTCCTATTCAACCGTGTAATCAGATTCTTCCTAGATGTTGCCATAATGATGATATTAGAGATAATCTGACTTAAAACTCGTCCTGTATAATCCTCAAACAAAACTCGTCAATTGATATCGAGCCTTTAGGTACATGTACACACATGGACCATGGCTAGCAGTCAGAGATCACACTTATCAAAGATCATGTAAATGCAATCACAAACAGCATATCAATGTCAATGTAAAGTTCAACACAAGAAAAAACTGAAGTACTACGAGCAGAGAAATGCACATTCCCGTTTAATTATGCTAGCAATTTTCAACCTGGTTAATTAGATAACTAAGATACATGCCATAATAGATAACAAAATGTGGACATTGTCACACAATATAGGCCTACTTACTTTTTAGGAGTGAGTTTGTTGGCACCACGTTGGGTCAGCCCTTCAAACCGTTTGAAAGTATAGTTAATGAAAACCCAATCTTTATAAGTGGTTTCTCCATCTTTGACTGGAGCAGAAGCTAAAAAGAGAAATTTAAAACATTACATTTCAATGATGTAGTCTTTAAAATTACTGGAAACACTAGTTTTTCCGAGAGGTCAATTGCTTACGAATTTTTAGATCTACATCTGGGAAATCATCAAAGTTGGATGTATCATCAATACTTTTTACTTCAACTGCTATGGCTGCTGGCCGCTCTCTACAACACAATAATTTAATATTAGAAAAGTAAAGTTCAACTCATTATAAAAAATCAATAGCACATATAAAGCACATAACATCAAAACTGAAAGCGGTGATATCTACTAGAGGATGGACGTTGTCCACAGTAATGGGTTAACATTGAAGCAACGATCAAATAGTGATTTTAACTAATTGATTGTTTAGTAATTTTTCAAAAAATAATGTGATTAATTGAGTCAAAATATTGTCAAATTGTGAATAAGAAATGTGTTCTAACGGTTGTCACTAATTTAAAATTTAATGTGCAGCTGCTCCAAGATGGTTGACTTCCCCTTCCAGCCATGACCCATGAGGACTTATCTTCCCATACAACTTATCAATAGCATGCCAAAGCGCAAAAGTTTGAAATAACAAGACCCGCTGAATTTTTTTAATGAGACCCGGCTTTTATCGCATAGTAAAAATTTAGCCAAAATCTGCTTTTTTTTAGTAAATAAAAAAACAGTCCATTACAGCTAACACAAGCTCACCGTATATGATCCCAGTCAACACCCTTGAAGAAGGGATGCTGCTTAATATCCTCAACCCCTCCACTATTCCCTATGCGCCTATCTGCTTCGCAACAAAACCTCTGGATGAAATCCCTGGCTTCATTTGAGATGGGTACTTCAGGAGGGAAGATCAAAGTTTCTCTCCAATTCATTACTTTGCGATATGTTTCTTGGGGATTTTCTGAACAGAACGGTGGGTAGCCTATTTAGGTAACAACAAGGAAAAACACAATAATTAACATCCTATTTTGCACACCTATGAGGTGGATACTGGGTAGTTTTACAATTGCTAACATGATGTACAAGATGTACTTAGTTGGGCTAAAAATATCTATTTTTTTACATTTATTAAGAGGATAAAAGTATCCACCAATAGATTAATCGACAAAAAGAGCATTTAAATAATATTAACCTATCAACATTTCATACATAATGACACCTAAAGACCACCAGTCACAAGCACTTGAATAACCTGTCTGCATAAAGACTTCTGGTGCAATGTAATCTGGTGTGCCAACAGTTGAATAGGCCTGCAATTTAAGGACAAATTTCCAATAAAACAAAATAATAATCAACTCAACATTTGATAACATCAGCTTAAAATTACCAATTGTCTTCTATTTTTTTTCCAGCTCTCTGCCCTCCTCTTAGAATCCATTGGATTGGATGCCGTACAGGCACGAGATACTGGATGACATATGATTATGTACATTGTGAGAAACATTTGCTGAAATTATAGCGGAGAAACAGTCAATGGGAATAACTTACTAAAGTCACTTGGTTTAGCCTGAGATAAATCCCGATAAAATTCGGTTCTATGAGACTTTTTCATTCCAGTGCACAACCCAAAATCGGATAATTTAATATGTCCCTGTAATAAACAACACACACTCTTACATCAGCAAAAGTAGGGACAAAATATTATGGGGAAAAAATCGGAACATACCCTTGCATCTAAAAGTAAATTATCTGGCTTAATGTCTCTATGGATAAATCCTAATTTATGAATTGAATCAATTGCCAAGGCAGTCTCAGCAATGTAAAACTGTGTACACTCTTCAGATAAAGTGTCTTTCTTCATAAGAAGTGTCATCATGTCTCCTAGAATTGAAAAAAATTGAAAAGCATACATGAAATGCAGTTAAAAAATGCCAATAATCTAAGTTTACTTGCAGTATTATATAAAGATTTACAAATCCAATCATTTGGCAGATGTTGAAATTAAAGTTTAAGGATTTCTTCCAAACTTAAAAGAATGGAAAGTTTATCAATTTTACAGCGTTTTTATTTACCAAATACAGTACACGTAGATTTCCAACTTATGTGCATAATGCATTCTAGCAAACTTGTTCGTACCTAACTAACATGTCCACATGCTGAGCACTATTATAACCTAGGAATTAATGCAAAAATAAATAATGCAATGCTGGCCACAAAAAACCATTAAGACATTGAACATGTTTCTCAACTTTCTTAAGTATATCAAGACTTATCTAAACATGACTAGTTTATTGTTAAGCTGGTCGTGTTTCCTTATATTTTACTCAAGTAAATTCACAAATCTTGGAAAAGCAAATTTCTTGAAAAAATTGGTCATGGCTACTTGAATGTAACATTTTTGTTCGCATCATAATTTGTTTCCATAGTTTTCTGTTTGTTACCCATAATATAATCAAGTATAAAAATGTAGCGCAACATAGTGCTCGGTTGAACAACAAAATTAAAAACAAAGAAAATATGTTGTCCCTAGTTTATTTTGATCTCAATAGTTTGTAAATTTCTCACACGTTAAACGTCCGCCATAAGTTTGGATTTGTCCATATACTGTAAGTTATCATGGCAAACTACTTGAATTGAACAGCGTTTTCTATTTCGTTTTAAGGATCACAAAAATAAGATTCAACTACAGACCTCCAGGTAGGAATTCCATGATAAGGTAGAGATTAATAGGGTCCTGAAAAGAATAGTACATTTTCACCACCCATTGATGGTCAGCCTCGACCAGAACATCACGTTCAGCACGAACATGAGCAACCTAGAATCAAAACAGTACATTAGCACATTATACATGTAGTTGTTTTATTTTCCACCACATGCAGATATCGTTTTGTATCACGTGGCTAAACGTATGTCAGCTTACTTGCTCTTTTTCAAGCATATCAGCTTTCCTGAGTATCTTCATTGCATATACATGCCCCGTGTCTTTCTTTTGTACTAATCGCACCTGTTAAAAACCATCATTAAGACCAGATGTATGATAATTTCACATACAGAAATAAAAATAACATACTTCTCCAAATGCTCCTCTTCCAATGACTTTTAAGGGTTCAAAATCTTCCACACCCAAACGAGACCGCTTGAGTCGAAGAAATTCAGTTTCTTTTATAGCGTGCTGCTGCCTTTTTTCCTGCTTTTGGGTCTCTGACAACCCTTCCTCCTTCATAGATTCTTCAAGTCTTTGATATCTGGGATACAAGAAGAAAAAATCAAATATCATCTCTTCATTCTACATGTCAACAAATAATACTGCAAACATTTAGAACGCATTATTTACACGCATAAATGACGTGAGGGCTTTCCTGCATGACTTCATTGTGTACAGCTGTGAAGCCCTTCTAGAGCGACAAATGTTTTTCTTTTCCTCATAACGTTTTTGATTATGTTCTGATTTTAAATCTGTTTGATGTTTTGTGCTCACAAAAAAGCATTTATCATTTCACTAATTGAAACTATTAATGTAGCGTTAATAATAAAAAAAAACGTTACAATTTCATTGAGCTTCAAGATACATAGTTTGAAATTTCAAAATCAACAAATGGTACATTAGCAGGTACCCCGTAGCCTTCTCAATGCATTTTGTGTTTAAATTTACCTAAACGCCATTTAAACAAATAAACAGCCTGCAATGGACTTATGAATCACCCTGTATAGTCTGGGGAGTAGTTGTTTGCTTTCAAACGTTTTTTTTGGAGGGGGGAGGGAAACGTTCAACTAATAATGAAGGAAATCTCAGAGTTTTCCATTCGATGGGGTCGATAATGATTTTAGGAAGCATTAATTCATAAAATGAACTACACTAATGTATTTACAAGCTACAGTTGCATAGCCTTATTCCTCTAAGAAATTGATTACCATGGGTCAATAATTGAGTGATCAATTACATGTACATGATCCCAAGCCCAAGCTATGCAAAAAAGCTTTGGCGTGACATCGATTGTAACTGTATAGTAATGTTACTAATGTCACGTACACGCCAAAGTTTTTGCTGTTTTGGCTACCATCCAACATTCAACCCTGTGCGTTCAAGAATATATGCCCCCATATTGGGAATAGTGTCAATCAATCAACACCAATGCACTTATGTAAGCGCCATATGAAAAAGTCAAAACGCCTCGGTATGCATTGAACGTAGCCACTAAAGGCACGCTTAGCTTCCTTGTGTTTTCAGGAGGACAAACTGAGAGCATGTACATGTAGATAGCAAAACTTAGCAAACAAAACTAAGTAATTTCAGAAGACTGCATTTCCAAATGCAACTTGAAAGTTTATTTCTGAACAAACACAGCAGCTCACGCGCAACTAAAAATTACAAGATAATCCGAACGATCATAAACACGCTTCCTTGTTTTAACGAACACCACGAGTCCGCATTTCATGGTTAATTCCGAACGGGATGCCATCCTGATCTGTGGTAGGAATACCGTGCATAAAAAAACGTTATACACGGTATTCCGTTTTTTAGTCTTGCAACATAGCGTAGCACTTCAGCAGATTCAAACGGTAATTGTCTAAAAACCCGGAAAAATACAGGACGTCCTTTATGGATGATCCCTAATTTCCCTAAACGGAGATTTTTTAACATGTTAATCTTGCTTTTGCCCCATAAATAAGAGGGAGTGTTCAAGCAATGTTTTTAATAATTATTGTCCTTTTAAATTGAATTACACTGTTATTTGGAACATGTTTTTGGTATTAAAAATTTCTCAAAATTTATAGTTTTCGCTTACCAGCAACATTCATAATCTGCACACACAAAAAAGTGGGGTTCCCATTTAAAAATTACAAAGGGACCTCCAGATCCCCCATAGGGGGACCGGGGGCCAGCTTCATTCTTGCATAATTTAAAAGGCAAGTTGATATTGTTAATCTTGTATTCTGATCACTTTTACGATATTGAAAGTTATTTTTTCACTATTTTGTAGTGAAAATGTAAAACAATGGACATGTAATATACGTAAAAATGATTTTATTTAAGAAAACAAAATGTTACCGATCGTCTGAGCCTTCAGCAAGATATTATAAACGAGTAATAATAATGACAAATTTGAAAAATATGCGTTTGTATTGCGAGAATTATCAAAATTGCGATGAGATAAGTGAGCACATGTTGGAAAAATGTAAAATGGCGATAACAGGGGCAGTTTATCATTTATTGAAAGGACGGAGGAAGTCCTAATCAGTGCTAATAATTTACATAAAACCTATGCCAATACACGTATGTAGTATTTAGTAAAAAAAAATCCATTGAGGATAAGGTCGGCAAGGCTAAAAAACAATGTTGTACCATCAAATGTGGTTCCAGGAAGTAATCGAGGACAGGACTACCTGTTTCACCTTTTGGGACGCTGAAGAGCCCGCTAGTGGCCACTTTTGGCTGGAGAGGTGTGGGCGGTTTTGAATGCAAGGCAGGAAAAAGCGACGGAGACCAGACAGGCGCATCAGGTAAGGTCAGCTTTTGTTTCATATGTAGCCTACACTATAAAGTTATGATCAAGGAGGCGTTTCTTCACAGTGCACTGACCTACGCATCAGAGAACTGGGCTTTTTTTGCGATGATTCTAATCAACGAGATATAGCCTGAACCGGTTAACTTTAGATGCAAACCAGAAATTTTTAAGTTTAGCGAAAAGTGACACTTTAAAAACATAATTGCATTAAAAAAAAAGTAGTCATATGAAATCAGCATCATTTATATTATGCCAAGGCCTTTAAATATTTTCCGCAAAACGTGATTACAGCACGTATAACAAGTGGCAACATGACCTCACCTCAGCTGGAAAATGCATTTCATTTCGTGCCAATGTCAATGACACGGTATCCAGAACTGACAGATGAGACATCGAAACCTATCATTTTGCTGACATGAGATAAATTGAATTTAACATTCATAACTGCAAGCACATTTCTCAGCTAACTTTCAAAAGCGAATTTATGCTCAAGTTCAATCCTGATAACTCAGCAGTCATCCAACAATGAATAGTCTCCGAGTATCTGAGTACCCAAAGTACATGTAGAAAATTTAACATATCACCAATAGCCAAACTTAAGCAGATGACAGTTCTCTCTCCCCTATCGTAGTAAAACATTCTAATCCGGTAAACTTATGCAATGCGTGATTGATCTCGTTTTAATCCATCACATTCAAATACATTTACCAGTGTCACTGTAAATTTCATTTGTAGTCTACTAGTCGGAAATCATTGCTGAATCGTGAATGGTTTGCAAAATGAGAAAATTTGTAATTGCAGTAGAAACTAGATTCTAGACGATCCGCATATGACAGGAAGTGAAATTCCTCGGATAATCCGCAAACCAACAACCAAGTTATTTACACAGGGCAAATATTGAGTAAATCTTTTTTACCGCCTTTAGAACAGTTTTATCATTTATTACTATTTTAATCCATTCAAGTTACGTTAAGTAGGGAAAGTTCCTTGTTCTAAAGGCCAGGTCGTGGTTTAAAAAAGAATGCTAATTTCAGAAATCAAAGTACAGGGTTCCCCCATAAATTTCATTTTCAACTTACCTGACTTTTCCAGGTTTTAAAAAATTTCCCTGACCAATGCCAAAAATTGACATATTTTAAAAATGTAAAAAATTGCATGAAAAAATTATGAAAATTTGATAATAGGCCCTGAACTAACCATGTATAATTTTCGATCGCAATAACATGACTACGATGAATTTCCCTGACTTTTTCAAAATAAGCCATTCTTCCCTGACTTTTTCAGGCATTTTCAAGTTCCCTGACTTAAATTCCAGGTTTTCCAGGTCTGGGGTACCCTGAAGTAAAGGTTAAATATTGAATTGCAGCCATCATAACTAACATGAATTGAAATGGAGCATAAAATAGCATAGCGTACGCACTATTTTCATAAAAAGTGTTGGTTGGTTGGTTGGTTGGTGGATTTTTAACGTTGGCCTATTTCTGCACACGAGGGCTAAACACCAACGCCAGGGGATGTGTCA
>JAQGBX010002652.1:0-19669 GCA_034698745.1 Megaphyllum sjaelandicum | reverse complement strand
CATGCGCAGATCGAACAATTTCGAATCGTTCACGTATCGGGTAAGCGAATCGTTTGGCTGCTAAAACTCCCTATTATAAACCAGTATAAACGTTACGAGTCTATAAACAGTATTTTTGTCAATCAGCACGTGGCACCTAATATTACCAGAATTTGTTTGTGGGAAATCCGAAAGCTCCAAAAGTGTAAAGGTGTATTTTAATGCGTTATAGGGTATGTAATGGCTAATAATGCTCATATCAGCGGAACTTAGATCGAAGCTTTACGAACAGTAGCCTACTTTGACAGTCGCGAAATCACGTGTGCCAAAGGAATGCGTTAATTGGTTTAAAAACAGCGGTAACATTGATTAATTTTTTTTAACAAATAAGCGAGTAGATTTTGCACATATCAAAAGTATAAGGCTTTTGTCTCAATGAAATAATTATGTTACTTTTTATTTTCGACAACAATATTAAAATTATTTTAGGCAAGACGCTTATATATAGTGTCCATGTTGTCAAATCTAATAAAGATTTTTTCATTTGCTCTAAATTGAGGTGGCATTAAAGTGTTACTATGCTAAAGAAAACGCCCTTTTGCAACGCAATGTTTTTCTTTTAAATTTAGCTTCAATATTTAATTGAAACCCGCTTTTAAAATTTTTTATAAACTGTCTTGTACCTGGGACGGTATACGACTTCTGGACACCCAATCCGCTCCAATAATTATGGCAACGCCGATATTAATAATTTCCCATTGTGCAAAAAGCGGGGTTTTACTCGTATTCAAAAGAAGGCTTTTGTTTGGCCTAAATTCTCGAATATGCCCAAGAGATATACTTTCATGCAAATTAAGCCAGGCAAATCACCGCTTCATGCTCGGAAAAAGCAAAACGTTCTTTTAAAAAAAAATGAATGTCTATACTGCCTTGCTCTCGAAACGGTCGCCTTTCTATACGCCTAAATCCTGTTAATGGCAAATAATTCGAGTTCGTAATCCCAACTATATTCAATGTAGATTTGGATAGCAACGGCCCCAAAACAATCCATGGAAACTCGCTCGTGTAAAATAAGAAAAGTGGTTTGCTTTGAGCAGCAGGTTGTTCGCATTGTCCTCGTTTTATCGCCAAAGAGTAGCGTAGCAAATGCGAAAAAACAGCATTGTCACGTATTGAAATGAAGAATTTTCATTAAATTACTTCCTAGACAACTATTTCACCACGATAAAATTCATAAGTTTAGTTTTTATTCAGCTTTCAGCAAATCTGAAACGGTTCAACTAGATAAGATGATCTTTAGAAATTGAATGCGAATCTTCCAAGCGTGGCCCTGCCGAATGAAAAGTTTTACGAACAATCCAAACCAAAGACTTATAACGTACATGTAGTAAAAGATATACGAGTAAACTAGTTTAAAAAATTGGAGAACCAGTCAACAATTAATACAGCTAGTTCTTTCAATTTATTACCGTATTTCGCATGAACTCGTTTGTAGATTACTGTAGCACAATGCTGTCAGCAATGAATGCTTGAATTGTAATACATTTGACATAAACAAGAATAAACAAGAAACCCTTCCAGGCTTCACGCATATGTTATGAGTGATATTGATTAAAAAAAATCCAAGACATTCGTCAATTTCATAACTCATCTGAAGGATTTCAAAAAGGATTTGCTTGATGAAGTAATTGCATGAATTGCTAGATCCTTATCATGGGAAAACAGATGCTAAATTCCTACAGCTTGACTACCATATCGCCCGTGTTTTTTCTAGCTTGCATTACCGTGAGATAAAAAAAATTACTAACCTAATGTATCAGTGGCTTAGAGCACGTACAAAAAGTTTAATGTGTGGGATCTGTAGAAGAGGCATCTGAGCATCACAGCTTGTATCATTTTAACAAGGAATATTTTCTCTTGGATTCACACGACTGAGTATAGGGTAACCACTCGCCAAATGATGAGTTGATTACAAAAAACGGGTCCAATTTAGCAATGGTGATGCAACAAAAACAAACGTCACGTAATGCTATAGAATTGAGGCCAGTCAATCAATATCAAAACATCTACACCAGACGGCTTATTTCATTTCACAAGATTTTCCACTTTTTTTCCAGGAAGTGACCTTAAACGTTTATGCTAATTGAAGAAAAAAAGTTGCTATATAACTGCGAAGATGAAGAGTTAAAGTAAGATTAATTGTTGTTTCCCCTACTTCAAATCCTTAAAGTTATAGGTACTAATAACAGTGAGTAAGAAGAATCTTAAAGGAGTCCAGGCAATAAAAAACGGGAAATTTGCGTAATTATTTAATAATCCCATTTAGATGCAAAAAATAGTACGAGCTCGTAGATCTGCTGCGCAGCTTATTGTAAAACATGCAGAACATCTACTATAGTATAACTAGATTTTTAGAAGCTTTACAAATGCAGGTCAATTTTTATCATTATCCTAAATACAGTGTACAAGCCCCGACAGCGTAAATTATGCCCGTTAGGAAAGGTATGAATGATTTACGAGTGGTTTTCATAAAATAAGAAATATAATTAGCATTAGGTATACGTTGCATTTTAAATAATGCCCAGATGAATATAATCTTTCCTACGAAAAATGCAGTTAAATAAACTAGACTACTTTCAATCGATTAATGACAAAATCCCCTACATTTAATTTATTTCGAGATTTATGGAAACTGCTAATTAAGGCCCAACGAGTGACAAAATTCGTTATACACAGTTATTAGTTTCAATTTCACTTACTGCGGCACAATTATACTAAAATAATTATTAACAATGGAAGAAATAAAAGTTTATGAACACGTACTGAAATGATAATGCTAGTTTAATCCTAATATTTGCACAACCATATTAATATGAAATCCACGCAAGGTTAACACACAGTGCACTGTAGTTATAAAGCTCAATATATACAGTAGGTGAATAAAAGTTCTCAAAAAGTTGGAAGGATGCATGGACCCTTTAAATTTAACAATCACATGCACAAGCAAAGGTGACCTTAAGTGTCAGGCGATTTTCAAAACTCGCTATTGTGTTTAAATCTGGATGATCACAATAGAATGTCAACAAAGTGGAACTTTAGACTTGGAAGCTGGCATTTTTTTTCTGTGACAAAGGTTATGCGCTTGTTGCAATTTAAAAAGAACGAAGCGCAATCTTCTTGGAAGACGCGTTTATCCTAAACACAGGTTGCCAGCAATCAATGTGAAACAATTAACAAAACAATGCATTTTTCACGCACATTAGGCAAATATGCCCACAAAATAAAAGTCAACTTACATAGTCAACAATGTCACGGTATGATTATTTGTTTTGAAAAATAAATGCAAAACTCCTTCAACAAAACATATAAAATTCGTTAATCTTCCAAACTTAAATGTGTTTTAACAGAATAAGTAACAAACAAGTATTGTTAAAAGTTATCTTAGGAAATTATCTGAAAAGCTGTCAATAAATAACATTTTCATTTGATTGACTAAACATTGTGTATTACATTGTTCAGATGCACTTTCTCGATTGAGCACTTAAAAATGTAAGCTCATGTACATGTATACTATAGCATACGAGTCCGTATATTAAACTGACAAGATTTAAAAAAATACTGAATGAATGTGCTCTGTAAATGTTTTAATAGAATCACTAAAGCATACTTCAGTAGAACCTCTCTTATATGAACTAATTGGGTCCAGAGGAGGTTCATATAATCAAAAGTTCATATATCGAAAAATCGAAAAGTATATGAATTTGTTATCATACCAGTTTACAAAAACATCACGGTTCATCCATGCGTGTGGTGGGCAGGCCGAGCTACTGTACGTGCTGATGAGTTCATATAATAGAGGTTCTACTGCATACGATTTGCTAAAGGAAGGTTTTGTGTATTTTTCTTTCTTTTTTTTTTTTTTTTTTTTTTTGCGAATGAGGAATGACAAAACACATTGATTCGTTCTACATTTTCCAACTTTTTACTCAAATTGCATGTACCGTATAAATATTCACCTCGGAAGCCATTTGAAGTAAAAAAATGTTACTTTAAAAATTAAAATTAAATTAAACCAAGCAGCTAATACCAGATGCACTAACAATCAACATGAATAATTTCATGGTATTCAGAATTTGTTCTGATTGTTTATAACTCTCCCTACACTCATTACATTAGGTTCAATCAACTCGGTGTACATAGTTATTAGTTTCAATTTCACTTACTGCGGCACAATTATACTGAAATAATAATTAATGATAATGGAAGAAATAAAAGCTTATGAACATTGAAATATTATTGAAATGATAATGGTAGTTTATTCTGGACATGCTCGGTAGACACAATAAATACAACACGCAAACTCACGTTCGTGGGAACTTCCGAAAATATTTTTACTTTCAAAAAAAAGATATTATAATTATTTTTTGCGGTTACCATTTTTCAAAGGATTCTGCACATTACCAAGGTGAAATTAACAATACTGCTATTTAGAATTAGTAGACATTCATTGTTTACAGAAATAACAGTATTTTCATTTCTTCGGTATATATATACAGACTATGTCATTTTCGAAATAATTATGAAAGAGGATAAAAGGGTAAAGGTAAACCGAGATAACATAAAAATAAGATTTTTTTTTGGTACATTTTTCATGATTTTTGCTTTTATTAAATGGTTTTCCCCGACATTAAAGACGGTTACTAAGTAGGCCTAATAAGCGCTATAAAATGGCTTTTAATATAAAAAAAATTTTGATTCAAAATTGCTGATCTAATAATAAATTTTATTTATTCTATTCATTCTTAACAGGCTCTAATTTCATATGTGAAAATAAATTATAGCTTGAGAAAAATCGAAACTGCAAGTCACTGAAGCATACTTGTACAACATATGGTGAAATCTTTTAGAAAAAAATAGGAAATCTTTTGGGCGATAACCTAGAATCCTGGTTATTGATATTCTTGGATAAAACAACCCGATAAAATAGGGTAGGCCTACTCGGATTGAATCTTTGGGAATCATACTTTGTCACGTAATCGACACACGGTTTAAAAAATACAATCAACGTTCCATCAACGAAATACGGTGCACAAAACTGTCTCAGAAAACTTATACTAAATTATTTGTTTTACGAATTAAAGTGTGAATTTTCTTCTCGCATTTCTTTAGTAGGAAAGTATTTCAACGTTTATACATTATATAAATACAGGCTCCCTAAATAAAACAATATGTAGAATTCTTTAAAATATTAACACTGTCATTTGAATATTACTTAAAATGTGTCGCAATTTCAAAACAAAATAGAACATTGAAAAATTTAGATTAGGGGCACAGATTTTGCTACATTATATATTGTACAAGTGTGTGTGAATTTGCCCTTACCTGTGCTTTTTTAGAGTTCCCTATGTTAATATAATTACTTTGTCAGCAAAAAATCTACTTTTTCCTGAATGGCTGGATAAGCTTATTAGCGTTGGTTTTATAATTAATAGGTCGTAAATACCCGATACAGCTTATAAGATGATAATTTATCGAAGTGGGCATAAAACACTAAGTTGTGTGGATATTAATTACATATTATAAATGAAATCAGGAAATGAATGGCGAATGAGTCAACTTCTCACCCTATTTTTTGTAGGTAGTATGTCAAATGACATTTAGTAGATATCTTGATATACAATTAAGTAATAACTATCAGTTATAAATTATTTTTTCCGCACATTAATACCGGAAGAAATATATTATTAGGAGTTATATAAACTGGTTTTGAAAAAACAAGTCAGCGATTATTGCGTGAAATAACTAGGTCTGTGGTCTTATATTACAAAAATTGGGTATGATAATGCGTTAAAACTGGACTAATACGTGAGAACTATATTCAAGAAAAGCGAGAATTCAAATTCATTTTTTAGCATACATGAACATTTTAAGAATCAAACTGTAAAATCTTTTGGTGGATCATTGATATACATACGTGTAATAAGATAAAACAACAAATGACATATAATAATAGGAAATAAACAACCAGGCTGCTTCCCATTAAGATTGGTAAGTTTGAAACATTTAATAACACCTGTCCACGTTTTATCTAAGGAAAAGAATTCAATAAAACAGTGTCTGCAGGAGTTCTCAACCGGGTGCGCGGTCTCTTGCTTTTATTTGAATTATTAGTGTTACATGTACGTCCATTATACAGTACATTGTAAGTGGACAAGGATATACTGGACATGCAAATTTAATTAGAAGTATATAAAGCTGTACTGTTAATATAAGCTGACGTAATCCAAGACGAACTGCAAGTGTACATGTATTACATATGCTGGTGCATAGATTCCAAACTTAAATTCAATTCAACTCAGTGCCCTACAGTCAGCAAAGTTGCAAACAAATACCATATGGTAGGTGGGTCGAGCCCATTTTCAGGAGAATGTTCCTACGTAAGTGGCGATCGACTTTATGGTAGGTGGGTCGAGCCCATTTTCAGGAGAATGTTCCTACGTAAGTGGCGATCGACTTTATGCATCATTGTTAAATTGAATTTATAACAAATCTAAACTATTTTTAGGATGATTTTACATCGTCTAATCGCATGTAATTCATCGACATACAGTACATACAGCATGTAATGTAGATTTGCATAAAAAAAAGACAAAGTCGGCTTAAAAACCAGAGGCCATAAAAGTAATTGAGATCAAAATGACATCAAGATGCAATAATGCAATTTTAACAAAAAGCTATTGTCGATTTATTCACTTCTGCATGACTTCGAATCAATGAATTTGAATCGAAAATATCATGCGAACATCAGTGACGTTATCATGAGGGTAATTGTGCATATAATGAAAAAGTATTTGCAATATTTAAGCCTATGGTTAATAGCGCCTCCTATGGGTTCATGTGTCATTGGTGAGAAAATTCAGTTAACCCATCATCAATCGGCAATCTGAAATTCTTGCGCAACTTCAGCCAAAGGATTTCACCCTCACGGGCTATAAAACCAGTCACGTTATAACTCGTAGCTCTTCAGTTTATAATATAGGTTTACAGGTATAGAGGGCCATTAGTTGTCACTATCATTTCCGTGCAACTTTTTTGCCCCGTTAAATTGCAGGTATCTATAATATAGGGAATGGAACGAATGGTCGTGGCAGGATGTAAGCATGACATGGTAACGTTTGGCCTGGAGGCATGAACGTTTTTAAATTTTAATTATTGCGGGTCGAAATGTCTCCTGGCTGCGTTTTGTGGGTTTCTATACTCTGAACATGCATACCTGTAAATGCATTTCTTGTTGAGAAAAACGCTCCAGGGTTATTCGGGGGATGGATATACGTGAGAAACATCGGGCAAAGAGACCCAACAACCCAACGGAAGTGAAGACAAGAGTTCGTTTCTCATCGTAGGTGAGCACTTTAAAAGGTGCTTTAGTTTCACGAAATCCATGCCGGGAAAAGAAAAAGAAAAAAGTAATAAATAATGGGCCTCACAATAAGCCTGGAGAGAAAAGGCGAGTGCCCTGGAATCGAGTTTTAAATTCAAACAAATGGCTAGCGGCATTTTAAAAATTGCACTATTGTGAAACTTTTTCCATTTTTGGAATTATAAATTACAGTGCAATAGCGGATTTTTGCACATGTGAATTAAATTTGGGAAACGTTTGCAAACTTCTCACGTACTATATCAAATTTCGACGATTGATTTAGACAGAACTATATAGACGATGTTTGGGTCGAAATTGCCAGCATGAAGTACGGAATATCGGATAACATCAATATCGAATGAATACATAATCATGAATTTAAAAGATAAGCTCATAACATTTGCTACGGGCCATGGTGTTGAAGCAAAACATTGCTTCAATTCTTTTCATTTGTAATTCAGATATTAAACGCAAATGCCCCACTTTTACACACACTTTCATTCGATATCGCATTATTTTAAACGACATTTAACAACGAGTGTCAAGTGGCGGGTGAATAAAAGGTCACTTCGCTTTATAGTCCTTTTTAATTTTCTTCAGCTTAACAATGCTTAACCAAATCTCCATTTTGGTTTAATTTGCACACGTGAGAACAAAGCACAAAAAAAGAAACAAGGAATCTAACAGGGTGCATGTGATTAGGCCTACAGAATTACCTTCAATTTTATAGTCATGTAAAGTAGATCAATTATTTCCCCAAATATGGACTCGTTAAAATTGAAGCATTTGACCACAGAACATGAGTCTAAAGCGGTGCTCAGTTTTATTTAAACAATGCATGCAACTTTCCATTTATTGAAAATAAAGGATGATATGATTCTGAAATATATACTAGTTCTTTAATAACTTTACAATAGCAAAAAAATGTACATTTTAAGATACACAGATTTCACGATTTTTTGCAAACTTCCATTGACTTTGCAAATACATGCAGTAGACCTTTTGCTTGTAAATGTACAAGGTCAACTTTTAAATATGCAGTACAAGGGAACTTTGAAAACTCACCTGTTTTTTTAATTCCAATTTATTATGATACCATATGAGGTGTGATTGGTTTGATTAACAGGTGCAATAACCTCGACAATTTCCACGATACTAATAATTTAGTCATTTTGATATCAAACTACTATTTTTGATATTTATGGCTATCAAGCCAACAGAAACAGGCTGTTAATTAAACGTATAGTTGACTCATTTCTAACCGGCAAATCTGGTATGAACATAGATGGCCATTAAAATATATTTGCATAAAAATATCCCTTCACGCGGAAGTGTTTGCTAATATATATATAGCAAACATATATATATATATATATATATATATATATATAGCAAACATATATATATATTCTAAAACATTTATGTTTTAGAATATAGACACATGTATACGTATTAGATTTAATAAAAGAATTGAGTACATGTACCTTGCATATACTATAATGACCTTATAAAGTCAGATATACTGTGGGCAAAAAAAGCATCTTGTATATCAACAGCGAAGTCATATCGGAAAATAATATTTTTGGGTTTCATATAAATGTATATACAATTGTATATACAGTATATACTACTATGTGATAAATAATAAATTCCCCAATAAAATATATTTCTAAATATAATACAATCATGAATCATTTTCTTCCTTTAAGGCTTTTAATTTTAATCAAGAAATGGCTTACGGATATGAACTAATTTTATAATATTCGTTACAAAGTCTCACGTTTAGATTTTAGCCAAAATCGATTGATATATTGCTCTATTTATTGGTAAGCTATAACTTTTAGAAATCCTTATCGGTTTTCTATAGTCCGCATAATATTGGGTCAAAAAATTTGAAAACAGTAATAAAATTTAAATTTCGATCTACATATTTTGGAATCCGGTCAACCTAGACTATAGTATTTGATATTGGATTTTTATCGATTTACCCTTTATTTTAAATAATCAAATTTTTTTTATAAATTCACAAATAGCTCACTTAGCCAATCCTCCCTTGCTTTCTCAAATTCCCAAGTCTGATGAAAATGTCATTTTTAAAAATCAACAATTGCTAAGATAATAAATGATCAAATAAAGAAAATGTATGGAATCTTCCATAAAAATAACGTGAAACAGTCCAGTAAATGCTGTAAACTTCATTAAATCATTCCAACTTTATAGTTATTTCCTGGCTTTTCCCTGTGTTCTTTAATTATTTCCAGTATTAGGGAGTTAATTGGCCCACAAGACAGGTAAGTCCAATGTGCAAATTGATGCAGTCCGTTTTTAGTTGAATTTCGTGAAAGCGATGTACATGAAGGCATCATGTGCAATAATTAGAGCAAAAGCATTTAAATCTAAGATTGCCTCAACGTCAGAGTTAATGCGCGTATATATTTACATAAAAATACCTAATCTTAAAGTGACATTGTCAAATGGATTTAAATCACTCGCTCCACGTGGCCCTAAGCAAACGCCCCTGCTGAAGTTGATTAATTTTCAGGCATAGATTCGGTTACGATAATTTTTTCAAAATAAAATTAAGTTTCTAGTATATATACTGTATCTGATTTGTAATTGAATGCAAATATTTTTTCATTTACCAATTTGGTCTACATTTATACATGTATATGCATAATAAAAATCTTTAATAAGAATTAAAACTGCCAAAAACTATACCTCGATATTAGGATAAAACAAATGTAATAACATAAAACTCACCAAATTTCAAGTCACAGTCAAAGAGACAATGATCATACGCAGAATCCTTAATATCATCGTATTAAACGTCAGTTAATGACGATCCTGTTAGAACATTTGTGCTGGTCCGTAATTGCATTTCGGTTTTTTGTAAACCACCGCATTAATTATTCCTTATCGATTTCTTATGGGCAGACAGAACTACCTAAGCAGAATGTAGGCCTAAGTGTACGAGCAATAAAAGTTTATCCCAATTAGCAAGTAGGTTCGTACGCGTAGGACTACCGAATTCACTTTTTTAACAGCACCGGACACGATCATGCACTACCTTCTCCGTTCGTATCTCTCACCTGTATGACCGGCCAACACGCTGTTCAGTCAGCTGGCCCTGGTGTTGTTGGATGTGACGTCATCGCGCACCTCTGACCCCGAACACCGCAACCTCTCTCCCTCCATCCGCTCTACAGAGATTACCCAGACGCTGTACTTCCTGGCTTTACATCTGTAATACGGAGTCGTACACGATTTACCTACTGATTTACAGACTAATAAAAATAAAATAAAAATTATGAGCAATGGACTGGATGCAAATATTCTTGTAAAATAAGGTGTTTTTTAATGAAAGTCCATGAATTTCGATCGTTATACGAATTTGAATTATGCTTATTTACCTAGATAAGGAAATATCAAATATTATTTTTTTTTTTTTAAATTTCAAGTTGGGGTCGTTTTTTCACATACAAATGTATACCGCATAAATATTAGGGTTACACTTTTGGCAGCTAGTCGTGAAATCTAGATCGACGTTAATTGGCTTAAAAAGACGTAGCCTACTCAAGGTTATCGCTATTTTTAAACTAAAGAATGCATTGCTTTTGCACGCATGACTTCACGACTGCCAAAAGTGCCATTCGTAAAGCTTCTGTCTGAGTAGGCGGCCTACATCCGGGCATAATGTTTTTTTAAATTTCGACAGTTAATTTACATTTTATTTCAAAATAACATTTAAACCTTAGGGGCAATTAAAAAAGGACGGCTCATGTTGAGGGAATGAATAATGGTAAATGTTGAGTCGGGGGAGGGATAGGAGTATGACCATCTCGGACGTCCCTTTGAAAAAAAAATGCCATGCATGTATAAAATCAGTTCCCAGGGTAAAAGGTAAATTGAAAGCAAATCAGTAATCAGGTTACCTCCATGCCTGGAAATTTGGAATAGTCAGAGAACAATGACTTTTTTTTAAAAAAGTCAGGGAAATTCAACGCTTTGATGTTGTCACAATTCAAAATTCATGATTCTACTCGTACAGTACGTGGTTAGCTCAAGGCCCATTTGCAAACTTTAAAATGTTCAGCGTACAAATTTGCAAAATTTTCATTTTTCTCAAGGATAAACTCGCAAAATTTTCCACCTATTCCGAGGATATCTTGGAGGACCCTGATTTCGGATATAATTTGCACTCCAGAACTAGTTTTAAAAATCCAATGTGCGAAATTGTGACGTTTTTTTTTTGGAGTTTCGGACGTCCGAAAGGAGGGGTAGGGGGTAGCCAATTTTGGGAACATTTTACGGACGTCCTTTTTGAATGGCCCCTTATGTACGCTTAATTATTGTTATGAGTGGATAAACACCTACAAATCAGGGAAATCATTATTATTAAATCGTAATTTTAAGCAAAAGAAAGCGCCACAGGATTGCTAAGTATAGAAATGCCAGACTCAATAAAGCCAACCAGATGTCACTCTAGAGTTGTCATGGCAACAAATGATAACAATTCAAATATATTCCTCCTATTTTATTGACTGGAATCCAGATTGCAATTTTGCCATGAAGTTAAATTTGGAAATGCCAATGGAGCGGACTTTGGCTATCATCAAGCCCGATGCTTGCGACAGGAGCGAAGAAATTGAAGAAATCATTAAAAACGAAGATTTTACTATTTTGCAAGTAGGAGTTTAAATTGTACTCTCTTTTTTAAACTGCTCTTTTCCCATAAGTCTATGGAAAATGTTTTTTTAGGTTTATTTACTATTGATTCCTTGTAATTTGCAATTCTATAATTACAGAGCAAAATACTTGCAATGACTGAAGAGCAAGCGAGGACATTTTACGAAGAGCATATTGGAAAACCATTTCTCCAAGATTTGGTTGATTACATGACTAGTGGGCCCATCAAGGTACTTGTCCTGACAAGGGAGGATGCCATAGAGAAATGGCGTCAAGTTATTGGGCCAACAAATGTCATTGAGGCTATTGCACAACAGCCAGAAAGGTCAGTTTGAAATTTGAAACACTACAAGACGAACAAACTGTAAGGTTAAAAATATATTCAATAGGTTAAAAAGTCGTACTTTCTGCATGCTTTGACAGAGCAAAAACCGTCATTATTTCTTTCTCAGTTTATGTTCAGCCCTTATACATGCACATGTATTTCAGAAAATAATAAAAACTGCAGACGTTTCCATTGTAGATAACCCCTTATATTTTTTTTAACAATTTTTACAAACATGAAATTTCAGTACCATCTAAAATAGCAATTTTATTTACATGATCGAGTCTTATGATTAAACAAGTTTTAAAATATTGTACATGCTCATATTTATATTCTACTTTTGCTTTCAAAGTGTAAGGGCTAAATTCGGCACTAGTGAATTTAAAAACGCAGTTCACGGCAGCAGCGATTTTCCAAATGCCGAACGAGAAATCCTGTTATTTTTTCCTGAATGTAAGCAAGCTCAATTTTTAAATCTGGATTTTCTTAGAATTTGCTTAAGAACTAACTTAATACATGATTATATTAGTGACATTCCAGCCGACTGTAACCGGTCAGGAGGCAAAGGAATATTTGTCAGAAACTGTGAATCCAGTCTTGTTGAAAGGGTTGACAGAACTGTGCAAACTTAAACCATCAGATCCAATAGTAAGAATGCTTGACAGCATGATGGCAAAAATGTAAACTTTCTAATCATACTGTAACATTTCTCACAACTAATTCTGTAATTTGCAGATTTGGTTGGCAGATTGGCTTCTAATAAATAATCCCAACAAGCAGTCCAATGGAGATTCAATCGATAATGTTGAATCCAGCGATGAATAAATTTGAAGCCATAAAAAAAAATCATTTCAGATGTAGTGTTATCATGTAGATAAATGTTACAATAAATAACATTGACTGGCTTTGGTAAATTTAATGACGTTAAAAGCAAATTGCTTCGTCTGCAGGCATTGACACAAGAGAACACAAGTATATTATGCATCAATTCTTCTAATTAATTATATTAAGTGCATCTGAGTTTGAGGAAACGTGATGAGTTTTATTTCAATGCAATTATTAACGAATAATATCAAACTAAAGTTTTATTTTGTCAAATCACAATTGTAATAAGCATGTAAACACATTTGAAACAAAAATGATTGTATTTTCATTATTTTGCTTAGAAATTTAACTGTGATGCGAAGGCATTTGTTATGCAAATCGCCTAATTATTAGCTTAAAAAAAATCAGATCATAATTCAATGAATTCAAAACTTCTGTAAATCCATGAATCGCTATCATTTCTATTCAATAAGATACGACGATGCAGAAAAGAACTTGTGTATCACATTTCATGAACTACATGGTATTGTGGTGAAACAGCAAGACTTGCACCAAGTAATTTGGTGTAGTATTAGAACTTTAGCAAAAATCACAAATGCCTATTACAAAAATCGCCGATGCCTAATTTCAATTAAAAAGCTTTGGCTATGCTTTCACTATAATAAAATGTTTCTAAAACCTGACATATCTTAAAACACCTGAACGTTGCTTAGAACTTGTTTTAGGAGTAATAACAATGGAAAAACCCATTCAACGCTGTTCGTGCATCCTTCGACAAATCTGTCATGAAGATCGACCAGGTATTTCAATCATATAGGACCCATAAAACGGCAAGAGTACAATTTTCATAGAAAATCTATTTTGCAAATGATGACGTTCATAAAACGTTGTAAATAAGATAAAATGAGAAATTGTCACTGCATTAATGATTTAAAGAGAATGCTTAACCTCATAGTGATAATGTTAGATAATGCATTATTCAGAAACTTTTTCCCAATGAAAAACTGTGTCATCTGCTATCATTATCAAATTATATTTCTCCATCAATTAAAAAAATAGCCATGGATATAATTTGAAAATGAAAAAGAACAATTTTAAATGTTATCCATGTTTAATTAATTTTTTTAAGATCATTAATGAAAAGCGGTTGCCATAATTTAGTCTAGGGAAAATGTTTATTTTTTAATTCTTATTTGTATCCAGACATGCTTTCAAAATTTCTAACATTACAGGCCTAAGGTTAGCACCTTCTTCACTTGGAAAAGACAAACAAATTCATTCAACTGAGCGTTGCTGGGTAAATTTTAACAACATACCATAAAGGAACTGCAAAATAAGGACAGCCATGGTAAACATGGAGACATAGTGGGCATAAAGAAAAAAAAATGGAAATTATCTAATGGGGAGTTTTAATTTCTCCCTTTTTGGCAAATACTGCTGTTGTCCAATAAGCTGAAATGATTAACTTACAAACGTGTCACAATTCTAATTCTTCCAAACAAACTGTTTACAGTGTAACTCGGCCTGCAAATAAAAGAGACAATAAGAAAAATGGTAACGAGAGTGAAAATGACAAAGGTGGCAGAACAAACATGTCTTAAATGAATTTCAGGTTGACCCAGAAGTAATTTTTAAATTATCTCAATATATTAAAAAGAATTAGCGTGTACATAACTTTGAAATCCCCAAATCGAGAGAATAACCACACTTGATCAACAAAAAGCTTCTGCAATAACTACGCAACCAGAGCTCTAGGTATATCATTTATGTTAATTTACAAATTTGTGATGATTTGCCATTTTGTTGCCTTCATTATTCTTATAAGATTTCCATTTATTTTCACAATCCTCAGAGCTTGATAAGTGCTTAAGAGTTTAAAGCTAAAAAAGTATGAATTGCAAAACTGACGCACTGCAGCAACCAATGTTTTTCTGTAGTTTGATAATTGACATAAATGTACGTAAAGTTGTTACCTTGCAGGCTCTAGCATGAGTCTTACTCTGGCACCAAAAATCAGGCCCCCAGGTACATTCATTGCGACCAAGTAGATGAACCTGACCAGGAGAATTCGCACACAAAGCAGCAGCCTAAAAAAAGAAAATTATAATTACTATGGGTACTTAATTTATTAACAGAGATACACTAGTCCAAATAGGACTCAATCTTACCTGGCAAATTTGCTTGGGATCAGCAAGCTCAGCAATTAACTGGACAATATACATGCCATAAGCATCAATGATTCCCTGGCACTATTAATGGAAAGCGGCTGTTTTAACAGAAAGACTAGATCATAAAAAAAGTTAAGAATTTACTTCTCGTAGTACCTGCTGTTGCATTTTTTCTGGAACATGTGTGCACATTTTCTCCACAGTTTTCACAATATCCTTCTCGACATCAGGGTTCGCCAGAAGTTTGGACAACATTTCCATTGTAGCTGTGCAAATCTCGCACGAATCTGAATCCACGTGGCTGTTGGCTGCTCGCGCTGCGGCAGACGCATGCAGTAGCATATTAGCAGCAAACTCTCCTTTGCAAAAGCTTAAAATACCACACACTTCCGAAAGATTTTGGCTTTGCATCATATCAAGAATGGGTTCGACGTACTCATCAATTAGGACGTGACATTTATTCTTCCAAGAGGTTGGCAATTTGTGGCACATGTCATCAACTGCCAGGATAATGGATTCCTAGTGATACATTTTAGGTTTATGTCAGAAATCAGATTGTCCTTAGGTTAACATAAAAATATGGCCCTGAGTTTACCTTAGTTCCATTCATGTTGAGAAGAACATGAAGCAGCTCCATGCTGTACTGGCAGTAAAGGCATGCTTCTTTATCATCGAATCTCTGACTGGGGTGGAACATTCTTTCCAAAGGAAGTTGCATTTTATCTGGTGTTGTTAGGATGGAAACTCGAGCCATAGTATTTATTGGGCTTTCCTTAATAGGGGTCAAATTGGCTGAAAATATATTTCCAAATGAATAACCTTTTTCTACCTACAAAAATAATAAGCCATGTATACCCTGATCCATCACATTCTATTATACAGGCAAACATAAATGACATACGACAGGAGCATGAATATCTTAATTTTCACATAACATGCAACATATGAAGCATTATGTTACTAAATCATTATAGTGCTCACAAAATTCGAAATGTGATATTTAGCGGAAGCAAATTAACAACAGATTCTTCAATTACATCATCCCTCACACTGCCAAAGTACATATATATATGCTAAATATTGCATTTAAATAAGAGAGAATTATATTCTACATATACATTTAGGGCTTGCACATAAACAGTTTTGATAGTATATTAACAACTGCTCCATTAAGCTTTAAAGAACTTGGACATCAACGATAATTGTGACACTTAATTAACATACCAAATTGCGAGCATAATCCTATTTCGCTGCATACAATTTTTGGGTCTGCTTCCTCAGCTAATAGTGCTAAAATTGCATCGCCATATTGCTCAACAAATCCATTACATTGACTAGCAATAGTCTTAGGCAAAAACGAGCAAACTTTCTCAATTGCATGTTTTATATTCTCCTAAAATTTAAAGATTTGTTGAAGTTATTCACATTTGATGCAGTGGAAACATGTCAAAGAATATCACATCTAAATACTTACTTCTGTTTTATTGTCTTTTAACATTGTTTGTAATTCCTTAAGTACAAATTCGCAAATTACACACTGGGCATCATTATGATCACGCATGTCACAGTTTGTAGGTGGAGGTCTATATGCTAGTGGTTTTGATAACGGGACCTTCACAATGACAGCTGTAAGGAATTCATTTAGATAACTTAAAGAATGCAAACAAAAAACAAGCTAAACTCTTGCTACACTAAAGAATTCCATAAAGACATTACCATCTTTGTTAATACTATTTTCACTGGTGTATTTTGGTCGATTTATACTATTTCCATACGAAGCCTTCTCGTCATTTCCAGCAATAAAGGGCTTTTTGCGTATTAGGCGAAATTTGGATTGATTTGGACAGAGATCCATTGCTTTGCAGATCATTTTTGGGTCCTGTGATAATAAAAATCTTCATATATAGTGCTTTTCCTGGTGCAATAATCCATGAAAAATTAATTATATATTACCATCTCCATGGTTATAAATTCATAGATCATGTCAAAGTATTGATTCACATAATCTTCACACTGAAAAATATCATGACATTGTTAGAAATACGAGCTCGTATTGATGAATAACATTTTCAAGGAAAAAGTTAAAACCTAAAAATCCCACCTGTTGTTGGAATGACCCCGTCTGTTTGCAAAGCTCATTTAAAAGCTGGCGCACTTCAGCCTTGGTTGAATTAGCGGTCACAATATCTTTCAATCTGGTGATCAGCTGTACGCAAAAATCACATTCAGGATCAACTGAATATGTGTTTTGAAGTCTTACTATAAATGTCGACTTTTTCCCAAGATCTAGGCCATCAACGCACATAGCAGCAAAGGCACAAAACTCATCTGGTTTCTTAAAAGCAAATGTCACCGTTATTAATTATTTCAAATATTATTACTCAATTGAATCTTTAAATCTGCATTGCCTGTGACCTTTTTACACCAGAAATATATGCATTTACACAATCCTACTTTAGAATATACCAACTTACCAACTGAGTCGTGATGTATGTATATATTTTATCTATGTTTGAATTTATCGTCATTACGCACTAAAACGAGTTAGAAAAAGGCAAATTAGTACATTAGGTAAGAAATATACCTTTTTACTTTACTTACAAATTCATAGATTAATTACCCCTTCTTTCATGTAGCCATGGAATTGATCGCATATTTGTACAAGTTTTGCTTTCAAAGCATCCTTTTTAAAAGTAAAAATATGAATCCATTACTAATTCTTTTAAATTATAAGTGAAAAACTGAATGAAGATAAAAAACTAGTATACTTTGCCCATTTTTTTTACAGAATCAATGGCATCAACGACAAAATTTTTGCAATCTTGGCAATTGTCACCAAGTATTACTTCCCTTGGCGTTTCCTGTGACAAAAATATTCATGAAATCAACATAATGACAACAGCCAGCAAATCATGAATGAAGTCATCTAAAAAATAATAACCTCCACTATCCTGATATCCTCAACAAGCTGCTTCATTTTATCCGAGTTACATAGCCAGGCTACGGCACAGACCATTTGTGGGTCCTATAATAGATTTGTAGAATGTTTGATAAAAATTTCTTGGCAAGTCACAAAAATCCGTTGATTAAAAATATTCCGATTTACCATTCTTGAAGCCAACATGTCAATGAGTTCAGGAATAAATTCGTCAACCAACTGAACACACTGAAAAAACAAATTTCGATCCATTATCAATACACCATCACTGATGAACAAGATCTGATGAGGGGAATATCTAAGAATTTGATCTGTCTTAAAGATATCTTAATGAAAAGTATAAATAAAGCTTTGTTAAATCGTGAATCTAATGGCATCTAAATGGCATAGGGACCAAAACAATTTTCATGATTCTAAAAATTCCAGATCAATGAACGACTGCATAGCAACAGCAGCTATGAAGTGAAACTTATACTCAAAAGCAGTGGTAATCCACTTATTCCTGCCTGACTAATTATCAACATTTAGATATATAGGACAATTATAATGAAAATTGGAAAACGTCAAAGCAAAACAGCCAAACCTCATTAGCAATAACTTTAATTGGAAAGTAGATATGACAAGTTCCTTCCAGAACTTCCTTAATCAGCTCCTAGAAAATTCAATTTAAGTCATACTGGTTAAGCCATTTCAAATTATTTAAAATAAAATTTGTTTACTTGAGTGGTATTGCTGAGAAGCTCATCTCTAGCTTCTTGAACCATTTTCTTGCAAGTCTCACAAATATCACTCTACAATTAATGATAAAAACCGTTAATACAAAGAATTTTTCATTCAATAAAAAATATGTAATTTAATATTACAAACATTATCAGGAGGAAGCTTCTTGAGTTCCCACACTACTTGGATACAATGCTTGACCGCACCACACTTCTTCGCAGTCTGCAAATCTTGGCACCAGTAGGACGATCCTTTGGCACATTCCTTGGGTCCAATTGCACTCGCCAGTTCATTGCCATATGCTGTGATTTCGAAACCACTAATGCAAGCTGCTGTAATGACATTTTAATATACATTATAGGAATGAAATAAAAAGAAATAAGATCATGTAAGCCATAAAGTTTGCATGACAAACTGAAAATTAGTAAATGATTGCATAGAAATTAATTAACAAACGAACTATGAGCAGTAAGTCCATGGTAATTGCACAGTTCACGATGTACTGTATTATAAGACTGAAAGTTAGAAATGTTTGTCTGGTAATGCAAGTATGGTGGAGGGAATCTTTAAACGCAACCACCGAGGTGGTAGAACCTGTCATTCCAATC
>JAQGBX010002651.1:0-19679 GCA_034698745.1 Megaphyllum sjaelandicum | reverse complement strand
AACATAGGTGGATGTTCCATTTTTTGTGAGGCCGACCTGACTCCCAAGATGGAGGATGATATCGTGCCAAACTGGCCTTTACGATGTGCTAAACTTGTCAAACGGCCATGCACGGTATTTTGAAAGTTAAAGGTTACCGTATCAATTACGGTCGCTCCGGAAATCTCCCTATTATCACTTCGTTTTCCCAATGAAAACATACATGTATATAGCAATCACATATCTACTTTGGAATGGATGATACTGATCAGGATTTCGCGAACTGAAATATTTCAAAAAAGGAGTGGCTTTCAAAATCATCCCTAAAAGGGTTTAATGTATTGAACCTTTTCAATTTATAAAGATCCTTTTTAATTTATGAATAACCTTTTGCATTTACAACCAACCTTTAAAATTAGGGTTCAGTGTATTGAAATCCATTTTTGTATTTCGAACTTTTTAGAAGGATCTTGATAAATTATAACCTATTTGGGGTTCTTCGAAGCACCTAAAAAGTTTCTTCTGGTATCTTTTTGGCATTTTTTTGGCATACATCTGTGAAAAAATGCAAAGTAAATACCTTAAACATTTGAGATTAAGCTTTCATTTCATTGATCGCAATGTACTGTATGTGAGGCTATTGGGTGTAGCCCGAGTAACTTTCAGACTTCTTGTTACTATGATCAACTTTTAACAATCATCATCCTTAGCGACAGTGGATATTCAGTAGTCGATGGTTGTTGTTTAATATACGCCCAACAGGAAATTTAATGCATTGCGACTTAAACAAATCTAAAGCGCCCATTGCTTAGTGTAGATACAGTTTTTTTTTACAATTTTAGAAAGCTGTTAACGAATGACAATAACTGGAATTGATTTTGAATGTCAAGGGCAAATGTGTCGCTCACCAAGTTGGTTATTTGCGTCTGATGTCTGACAATGAAATTTTAGGAAGATTATTTTATGATCTATAAGCTTGTTGGCCGCTCCGTTTTCGAGGGACAAAGGACGTGACGATCCAAAACGATCAGCACCCTACCCCCACTTCAGAATTGACACAACTAAAAAAAATTCAATTTCCGGTTATAGAGCGAAATTAGCTATCTATATATGCAGTGAAGACCACACATGTAATGTTAATAATGTTACTTCATTTCAACATAGTTTTTAAAATAAATGATATCTAAAACTTGGTTTATCTTAAGATGAAAAACTTTAAGTTAATGTCACTTCGGAACCAGGGGTGCGATATACATGCAATTAGCAACAATTCCCTGTATTCGAAATTCCATTTCCAAGACCTTTTTTAAATTTCTAGCTAAACTTTAAACTAGAAACTTTCAAAAAATTGTTTTATTAGAAACAATTGACCAATAGATTCATTAGGAGCGTAACAAAATATTTTAGCGATCTGCATCTTTAAACGCCATGAATTCTTACTAATAAATTTAAATAGATTGGATAAATTTGTCACCAAAGTAGAATTGGCATTCTGATTAATAATATGACGGGTCAATTTAAACGAAATATAATTTAATCCGGTCATAACAAAATTCGATTTTCACAGCATTAATAGAAAACCGTCACACCCATGACTGCCTGAATATGGTTAAGTGCTACAATAATTTTGTAAATGGTGCCTATGTAAATTTGTTTATAAATTTTATTTAAGTACATAGCGTGAGGCACGTTAGTTGAAACATTCTTAATTAGGCGATATTGATTTTTAAAGTGTTCGGATACACAAGGCGAATATTGGTTTTTAAAGAGTTTTGATACTCCTGGTTCCAAGTATACATAAATAAATACTGTATATAACACTTTTGTGGAAAATGACAGGAAGTAGATTTAGTTTTAATGTTTACTGAAGAAAATAATGTATTCCACCGCGCGTTGTTTTGACTAATTGATAGATTGTATGTGATATCATTTATCAGAGAGCGATTGAGCATTTTCGGCCATCTTTATGCACCAAAACGACATGGCGAAACACGACGAATTCTTAAGGAGAGGAAATTTTATCAAAAATAATGAAACGCTGAGCGAGGATGCTGTAAATTTATAAGTCGTGTATCACTTGATGTTTTAATCCATCTCAAGTAGTTTCTAGTTTGTTTTATGACGCTCAGATGTAAGTTTGTTATTGTTATCTAGACCATAATGGTAGTTTTTATGGCGATTGGTTGAAAATGTACACTGCAATTTCTGGTATACCACACCCACGATGGCCGCAAAGTGCTTTTTAATGACAATTTCCATCATTTCCATGAAATGATAAAACATTTACTGCAATAAATATACCGTATATGAAGTTTATTTGTGTATGAAACATCATTCCCATAAATTGAACAAAAACCTGTTTTTGCGTGCAGCAATAAGTTAATAAAAATAATAATCTTCATTGAGAGGTTCCAAGAAGTCATTGGTAACGCAAGTCTCCCGGAGATTAGCGTGATAACAAAAGTAAATCGTAAAACTTCCAGTTTGGAGAAAACGAGTCATACAATTATAGACTTTGGTATAGCACGAGAATGTAGGTCAAAATTGCGCTGCCCACCTAACAAGTTGAAAATATTTCGTTAAATTGATTCTGTAGAATATTTCAAAAATTGCATCAACTTTCATTGACTTCTTACCGTCAAAATACATCCTCTCTTCATTGTGAAAAATCCACCACCAGTCAGCGCTGGTGGATTTATGCTGAGTCTTTGTGTGTAGTAAGTCAACTTGGTCAACGTCTATTAAAGAAATAAATGTAAACTGTAGACAAGAAATGTAATGACTGCACCATAACGCAATGTACATTATGCCAATCTTTGATGCACTCTGCCCAACTAATACTTTAATAAAATGATATCTACAGTGTATTTGTGCATACAGTATATGTACTATGTCCGCATATTTGTAGTGTTTAGAGTGATTTAGGATATTATCATCATGATCACCATAATCTTCATTATCAATCATGATCTGAACGCCCATTTGCGTTCCAGGCGAAAGCCAATGATTTACCCGGGCTTGGAATCGGCAACAATACAGAAATACTTCACTGTACGAGTCTGGGGAATAACCTAGCATTAACAAGGAAAAGGAGGTCGTGTTATGAAAAAAAATTGGTCATGGCCGACAAAATTAATGAACTAGCCCAACATTTGACTGAGGGGGAATGTAGGAAACCATGAAAAACCACAATCAGGGTACCCGACATGAGAATCGAACCCTTATCTACCGAATGCAAGACGAGCATGGAGCCACCCAGCCACCTTACTGGTGGATACATGTGCCAGCATTAAAATCCCAGAGGGTACCATATTAAAATCCTAGCGCCATCTATGGAGATTGAAGCGTTTTTATGCTTAATAAAGTCAAAAAGGTGACAGATTTGGTAAAAGGAAAACGTACCATAAATGAATTCATTTCACTGCCATTAATTAGTCGGTCGACCATATAATCCATGCCTTGCAGTGATTCTGTCACCTACAAAACAACACCCAATAAATCAGAGCTTAATTGTTTCAAGAAGCTTTTAATCTACTGATTAAAGAAGGACACATTTTAGATTGGTCGGGTTGGACAAGAAGGGACAAGAAGCCTTACAATTATTAGTTCGCAAATTGTCTGCAAGTGACGATGGGGAGCTATTGTGGGGCGCATTGAGGAGCTAAAATTTGAACCAGTCACTCACTTGGGAGTTCACAGCAGCTGCGGCCAGTATCCTGCTCACAAAAAGTCCAAAGTTCAGAACGGCGTATGGCAACAACGAAAGCTTCCAAGTAGCAACGTTGCCAGCTAGGCTCACCGACCTCAAGAAAAAGGTGGTGGCGATGACGTCACTGCAGCAGGCCACGAACAAGATGGAGGAGAACAGGGATTCGGCCCTCTTCAGGTGGCAGCAAAGAACTTGGTGGCGCTGGATGAACTTCCGCACTGACGGGAAGCGCTCCTTGGTGTCCAGGTCGCGAAAGGTCGTGGTGAACACGAAGCAGATGTAGAGGAAAAAGGCGCAGGTGAGCAAGGTAAAGGGCCGGAAGGTGGAGAGCCACACGTAGTGCCATAAAATGTGGTGGAAGATAGGATGGATGGGTTGCGAGATGTTGCTCTCCTTGTTGTGACTGGTGGTGTTCAAGTTCGTATGGCCGGAAATGATGCCGTAGGGTGTCGGTGCGAACGGAAGGACGCAACAGGTGAGGAGCACCACATGCACCACCAGGTGGCGCTTCAGCAGCGACGCGTGGGCCAACTCGAGGAGGCGGGCGAGGAACTCACGAATGGCCCTTTGCTTAAGCAAGTAGAACTCGTAAGTCGCCATTGTAATGAATGCCAACATGATGTCGGCGATGTAGACGGCCATGTAGCTGGCGTCGTTACGACCAATGCGAAGCATCATGTGAAAATAATTGAAAACCAAGGTGGGCAGCATGATGCAGTGCATGGCGACGATGCTGAGGATGCGAAACACTCGCAGAATTTTGTAAAATCGACAAGTTTCGAAGTAGTCGCTGATCTCAATGCCGAAGACGAAAAACACCACCGCCAGGGGGAGAAGGAATCTCCTCGTGTTGTTCTTCACGGGAGCAAGGTGCACCATGTCCCGAGGGCTTTTGTTTTCTTCCATCATAAAGTATGCAAAATGTGCCGAACTTGCAACCTGTATGCTGCAAACGTGAGCACAGACAATTCTGGAAGACTGATGGCTGCTTATTTTCGCTAAGTGCCCGCCTGGCGTCGCACTTAAATATTGCATTCGCAGTTTTTCGCGTGCTTAATATGGCGCTTGAGGATATATTAGGCTCTTTGGTAATAATTGGACCCTTGACAATCAATTTTGTCATAAGCAATGAAATCGATGGTCAATTTGGAAATTAAAAGCAAACTTGTGTCCCCAGAATAATGAGTCCTAATTTCACAAATGGCAAGTCGCCTTCATTCCGATCCTTATCAGATTGTGGATTTACTGTGGAATTGCATACTATATATGTGCCAAAGAAGATCTTAGATTGCCAAACAATAATACAATTTTCTAAATGGGATTAGAATTGGCCTAAAATTATCTTATTTTCAGAGAAATAAAAACAATTTTGATTCTGAGAATTTATGATCTATATTAACAATTTGCAATTTAACCAAACTGTGGTTGAACACAGGTTGGTAAGCAGGAGGCTGTTTTAACAAATTGTGAGACAAATCTTTTAGATTAGTCAATGCACTTACTGAGCGAATACTTAGGAATTTTTTGACACAATCATAGAATCGCAATATTGTTCGTGTACGAGTGTTTGGATAGCATATAGGGCCTATCATGATATTGGAATACGCTCATTAACTAACTTAATCTATAAAATACACCTGTAGTAAAATCACCTGTTTGAGTAATATTGGTTATAATCACCATTATCAAATTTCTCCAAAAACTTTACTAGTTTTTCCCATTTTTCGCGTGAATCTCACATAGACTCCAAGTTATTGGACTTGGTTCAACCGAGTCAAGACGAAATTCATAGAGTAGAAATGTTTCCATTGCTTTGATGCATTAACTAATGTCAACATTTTCAATTTATGTAAACAATCTTGAATGCAGGATTTTGAGTTGACTGCCTACAGCACAGCAAGTACCACAGATGGCGCTAGGATCTCGAAACGATACTTAGTTTAATGTTGATTCCTAATATTGTTGATCCCCTACCATATGGCATTTATTTGCTGACTGTAGGGTACTGAGTTGAATTGAATTGAATTAATAGATGGCACTGCAAACGGGATAAGCGAAGAACTGACTTGACTTTCAATATGATTTAAAAAAATATAAAATATGCTTGGATTTGACCCGACTTAAATAGCTTCATTTCATTAAGGAGAATATTTTTACAAATTGGTATAATTTATCTCTATCAGCTTTTTAGCTCTTACAGTCTTTGGCTGAAAGCAAGTTCTTACTTAAATTTTATATCCGACCATAAAAAATGTGAGAAAACGAATATAGTAATGCATGTCATTGAACTGAACAGTTGCAAATAAGAATAAAAAGTTAAGTGAATGTTTTAACTCGCGCCATTGAAGCGTTAACTTTAAAAAATTTCGGATGCAATTGATAGCCATGCAAATTGTCAGCTAGAATTTAACCATTCAAAATTTCATCTAAAGTTTAACCTTTAAAAATTTTAGCTAAAGTTTAACCATTCAAAATTTCAGCTGTCATTAACTTGATACACATGTTTGGCCTTTAACTTTTATGTCTTTGATCATATAAAGGTGGCGCTGTTGTGCGTTCACAAGGACAAAAATTAGATATTGATATTTCGCTTCTACGATTCTACAATCGTTGGATTCGACGAATGTTATGATAAACCTAATCAATAGCACGATCCATAACCTACCGGTAATACCTGCTTTGCTAAAATTTGCTAAAAATTAAAAAATAAACGTTAATATTTCAAATGTGATAAACATAACCGCCCAAGGTAAATATGCCATGCTACAACCAGGACAATAAATATTGAAGTTTTTAATTCTTAATTAAAACTCGAATACATTATAAAAATGCTTGCATTACAGGTGATCAATACAAAGGATACGTTCAGATGACTTGGAGCAAGTCAACAAACGCCTACTGTTTGATGAAGCTCCTTTATACTTGTTACTAAATTGAAAGGCTGAAAACGGATGACAGCGAATAAAATTGATCTTGCACATGTATAATGTCAAGGCTAGATGTGAAAGCCTTCTTTTAACATTGATTTTCTTTTGCCCGTCATAGTCATGGTGCAATACGTACTGTATGTGTAGTTCTTCAATTCGCTTAATTGCGAATAGATGTATCTTTATTTTAGATTGGGACTTTAATTATTTAATTCTATTCAGCATGTAAATCCGTTTCTCGAATCTTATCAATGGTTCCTTTTATCGAAAATGTGTAACTGATCAAAATGTTTAGAAAGTTTGAAAAAAAAACACTTCAAAAGTAACATCGAGATTTCGTACCCAACTCATGCATGAACAATTTCCTTCTTGACATATTTAATTCTACTATCAGCGGCGACGCTATATGCTTCCCTGTTGTTTAGAAAACTATAATTTCAACTGCATTTCAATTTATATGGGCAAAATCTTCTAACTATGCATCAACGCCACCACTCAAACACTTAAAGCGTGCTAATAAACTGCAGATATGAAATTGGGCGATAACTTTCGAAATATTCTTATTATATCTTATTATATTGCATTCCAAACTACATTTAAAATTTCGTCTTAAATTGCAATTGAAGTTCTGAAATACAATATACAATGAATTTAAAGCCAATTGCGAAATGCATTTAAAATACATTTATACCGTAAATGTAAAGTCTTTTAGTGTTTTTTTAGAAGTTTGTGTTACAAAAGGCTACTTTTTGACTCAAAATATATCTTAAACAAATACCATGTTGAGATAGCAATATTCATAGGGCGAAATTTTAAATTTTATAAACAAATAATAGAACGAAGCCGTCTTCAAATGAGAAAATCAATCTCAAATGTATAATCGTTTTGTAAAATGATATCGAATATTACTGACAAAATATATACAAAATCAGCTAGCGAGGCTAGTTCCTCGATCAAGACTAGTTAGAGCACTTGAAATATACTTAGTTCGACTTAAAACATGCCAATTAAATTTGCAACCTCAATAAAAAATACTTATTTTTAAGAAACGTGTTTTTCTGGAAATCTAAATCGTAAAAAAATGACAATGTTTTAGTAGCCCCTCATTCATTTAATGCATACTTCCAATACATATTTACCAGCACTGTAGCCAACTGTATGTATTATACATATACATGTATACATGTACAGTTGTATATAGTCATTATTTACAGGTATATACAGTATGTACGAGCGGAAATGTACATGTAATAAACTACAACTATTTTAATACTTAATAGAACTGACATCCGCTTCTTTACGTTGACTTATAAATTTATATAATGACTTAATTACTGTAACAATATAAATCAATGCCAAGAAAAATTCACATATCGTCTCCGGAAACCACTTCTTTCAGAACATCATGTTCGAAGTTGCTCATCCTTTAATGTCTTTGCATCCCAATGCAGTCGTGAGCTATTAAAGGCAATCGATGACTCGCTTTATATTCTACACAAACCGATGCATTATGTTTAATTTTAAGACATCCTCTCGATCTTCTTTCTGTTGTTCGAACGTCAACATTGACGCCCCGAAAGTGAAATTCAGTTAGTGTATAAATGGACACAACGCTCCTGTTTGCCCAACCATTCCCAGGCAGAGTACTCGCGGTTCAGACCATGCACCCCGTGGGTCAAATTTCGCCAGAGGCGCCCAAATCCGAAAAAGTCACGTTTTCTAAAGCGTACTCCTGTTACCCTGCCGTCTTCTCCTGCTTCGGGTTCCGCTTCTCAGGGGCCGAGCCCTCCAAGTTGCCAAAGCGCGTGGCCCTCGGCCTGCTCAAGATAGTCACCGTGGCCCTGGTGCTGGTCAACATGTACACTCTGTACCTGAAGAGTCAGAAGATAGTGAAGTCGCGGCCAAAGAAGGTCACGTACGACTTCAACTTACGCTGCGAACTCGCCGACCTGATCTTCTCCGTCTTGGTGCTGATGGTCCTGTTTGTCCACGAGAAATCTCTGGTTCGATTCTTCTCCAGAGCCTTGTTTCGCACTGATGGAACGCGTCCGAAATGCGTCAGGATTGGCTTCGGCTTTCTGATGGCGTTCTGGATTCTCTTCGCCTTCGCCATGCCTATGGCGTCCCTGGCGGGGTTATGGATCACCGATCTTGGTTTTGGCCTGGCTAAGATGAAGTTTGATCTGATCCCCAAGACGTTCGCACCGCTGCCGGGCCTCACCTTGTCCACCCTTTTCTGCGGTCTCTACGCACTCGTCTGTTTCGTCACTCTCCACCAACTGTCCCAATTGCGTGCCCGCACTTCCGGTGGTGTCCGTAGCTTGGGCGAGCTGGAGAAGCTCTATCGCACCATCCACCTGTCCGTCGACGTCCTCGAAACAGCTTTCTCTGGCGTTTTGCCCCTACTCTACTTCGTCAGATTTGTCACCCTTGTCCTTTGGACACAGTTCTTGCAGAATGAGCCCGGAAAGGCGCACGAGAGGGACGCTCGAAGAATGTACCTGATCTTCCACGTCGTTCAGCTTTTGTGTCTGTTGATTCCGCCCATCGTCGTCAATGCCATGGTAGGTAAATTCAGGTTGTGCCAATTGAAGTTAGGAAAAAAAGTCCGACCATAATTTACTCAGCCCCTCTAACCTGTTAAGGAATCTGAATTTATGTTGGTATAACTTGAAGGCATTCTGAAGATTGATGGGTATACTTCTTGACTTCTTCAAATCTAGTGATCAAGAAGTTTTATTGAAGTTCTACTCAGAGTCTCATTGTATATTTTGCGTACATTCCCTGATGCATTCTGTCATTTTGATTTCCGTACAGCTATATCATAACTAAATTTCAACTTTAAAATCCTGCTGCAGAACGAATCACAGTTTAGTGAGTCTATGATAGCATGTCAGAAAAATGATCCAAATCCCATGAATAATACGATTTGATCGCATAATACAGGATATTTCTTTGTGCAATTTTTCCAGATTGCATTCAAAATAACTTCTGTGATTATAAAACATAATTATGTATTTAAATTTCCAATGCGCATTTTAAATAGAATCAAAAGTTTAAACATTATAACCGTTTTGGCTTCAAAGACGTTGTCATGTCTCCAAAGGACGTCATCTTCATAATTATATTTAAAGACGTGGTCACCTGTCAAAATTTCTGTTTATTTTTGTCCATTTTGGATCCCTTGGAAAGGTCTCGTTATCACTAAATGATGTCAATTTTTTGGTTGTTTCTACAAGCTTCTGTTATTTATTGTCTTCTATCGTAAAATTTACGTTTTAATAGATGACATAAAAAAATTAAACTATTTTTGAGAATCTGAGTACAAGTAGCTAAAAGTTTACTTGTAAATCACAATTATTGATATTTTTCCATCGATCGGTCTATCAAGAATTGGAAACGTAACCAAACGTATTTTGTAAGAAATGATGAATGTGCAGTGTACTTATACACAGAAATTTACATTTTATGAGGACATCCACATAACATTATTTATTTTAATTAAAAAGTAGTAGGACATAATTCCATTCCTCATTTACAATTGTTATCTTTAAAAAACTCATTGTTAACATATAGTGTATTATCTTGACTTTCAGCTTCAGTCATCTCTGAACATTGAAGTTAAAGACGAAGTCCAGAAAAGAGATTTTCCGGGCGCTTACACTACAGTGAGTGGGCTCTTCAATTCTCAAAAATTAATGACTGTTGTTCAAAATATGTTTTTATTGTTTATTTGAATTTATGGCAGTCCGTGTACAATAGCGAACCTTCCATTTCTCCTCGGGTGCAACTATGGACAATTCAAATGGTGTCCAAACCAACGCGACTTACCGCAGGGGGCAGCACTATCAACGCATGGCTGTTTACTAAGGTACACGTTAGCACGTAGTCAATTAGCGTACCTTTTATTACGAATCAGACTACTAAAGTCTTTATTCATGCAGGGACTGGTGTTTTTTGGTGTTATGGTATGGATCATCACAAACGTTCATCTACTTGATGAACAAATCAAGAAAATTACGCCTAAATAAACACGACAACTTCGTCCAAAACTTGAATATGGAAACTCGAATAGCAAACCTACACGAAATTGTTCGAAGAACACCATGACAACGACTCTTTCTGCAGCGGCTACCTGCACTTACACGTATGCTCAAATTTTAATTACATAATTTAACTTTAAAGTTAATGAGATGCACAAGTGAAGTGCTGAAAATATAGCACTTGAAATTATCCTTGCTGCTAGTTGGTACCAGTCGAAAACGTGTACATGTAACAATTTTACATGCTTGAGGCGTGATTTTGCGTGAACATGTCAATGTCTTGGTTTGCAATTTCTCCTATGGATATATTTGTTCATAATTTACAAGCTATGAGATCATATACATCTTTTATGCAAATTGTCGGCATATAAAAACCATGCTAATCTTGAATTTATAAGTTATTATAACTGTTAAATTATAAAAACTTTAAAAAAAATAGTACAAATACTTGTGTATATCTCAAAATTACAAAATTATTGTAATTTTCAACTTGTTAAATCAAGAATTTAAAATTCTTTTTTTAACAAGCTGAAAACTTCTCATAAAACAAACTGCAGTTAGTTTTCCTACAAACTTACAAGTTTATAGGAAAACTAACTGCAGTTTGTATGATTCAATTCTATTTTTGCACCTAACCACTTATAAAATCCTTTTTTGCGCTCCACATTTTTTGTCTTCAGGAATTTTCTTATTCACCTAGTAGTTGCTAAGGACACACTTTATCTGTAGATATTGCTAGAACTTGAAAAAATATTTAATATTTTAACTCAATTTGCACATCGACATATCGCAATCATTCTAAGCACCATTTTGCATGAACTTTATTAATACTATTGAAATGAACAAAATTAAGTTGTAAACAAAATTCACTACATTTTTAAGTAACATATACAGTGTACATGCAATAAGTAAACATGAAACTGCCAACCTTGGTCAATTAAGTCGTACGTATTAACCAATTACTGTGTTAAAGTCTCGTTAGTTAAGTACTACAAGCATCATAATTACGTTTAAGTGTTTAACGACTGTATTACTCTTTAAAAGAATAAAATTTAGTGATACAAAATTTATTTTACATGTGACTTAAGATACAGCTGTGAAACAGTCAAGCGATACTTGTAGCTTTTAAGTGGGTGTCCTATAGTATACAGTTCTCATCAGGAATATTATGAAAATATTGAATTTGTAAGCATAATGTCTCAATATATGGTATATATTCAATATTTTTTACAGATTAGGAAAAGAAATTGCAAAATTTCCAACTTAAAAGAGCATGAGCGATTTTTGAAATTAAAATTAAGCCAATATTCCAAATTTATACATGAGCTATCTCCGAAATAATTTCCATAGAAAATTGACCACTAGAAGAACAAATTAAACTACATGTTTAACATTTTACAAAGAAAATGAAAACATTGAAGTAGTGCGTCTATTTGACCCACATTTCAGATACACATGTATTTAAATCAGTCAATTTTTAACTTTCTACATGCATATTAACACGAAATTAAGAATAAAACTGTAAGCTCGAACCATTCCTGATGAAGCCTTAATTATCTGTGGTGAAATTAAGCAATTCACTTGTGAAAGTTGTGCGTTTGGTAGGAAAAGTAAGGGGAGTCTTCTTGGTCGGAAAAGTAAGGAGAGTCTTCTTGGTCGGAAAAGTAAGGGGAGTCTTATTGGTCGGAAAAGTAGCAAGACTGTCTCCTGAGGACGGAGTTACAGAAGTCGCCGTCATCTTTTGAAAATGATTGTCAAATCCAGTTTTGACTACAATTTCCAACCAACTTAAAGCCAAGTAGAGCCAGGAAATTATGAGTCCCTATTTATTAATAAAACAATAAATCAAAATTGCTGCCGAATTAATGCTAAATTCTTCCAGATAGAGGTACGTGTAATACATTTCCCGTATACTTTCGAAGCAATGCTCAGTCATTAGTAGCAAATGCTCCAATTTGCGAGCGGCATGCTTTTTTTTATTACTAATTCTATCTTCTATCTTCATTTGTATAATTTTGATATGAGAATTTTCTTAAATTTAATTTAACAGATAGGGTAAGCAAATAATGTATCGTGACATTCAAGTAAATCTTTAATAAGAGCATTAATAAAAAATTGTATCCAAATCAAAGAAGTCGTTCTGAATATTACATTGTGGCACATTGTGCTCATCTCTATTTAAACATTCTTATTTTGCAAAGAAAATAAGAAAATGTTGACAACACCGAATCAATAATTGTCTTTTGAAGTCCAAGATAAAAGCATTTGGCTTTGCTACTATACTTTCCATACACTTGTAGTAGTATGTACATGCGCAATACAATATATTTATGCGCTTAATAATGATTATGAACTCATAATAATCCCTATCAGGGACTCAAGACAAGGAAACATTAGCCTACAAGTTTTATCAGCAATTTTTATCAAGCCATGAACTTTTGCGACAGTTTTATGACATAACTCACCGTAACCACTATCCAGGCGCTGATGATGTGTCCTCCAGCCGTCATTCTTGGTGGGTCAGTGACCATCTGCATCATCATCAGGTGTACTTTTGGTGATGTAGAACCAGAGTAGTCATACTGCAATAAAACCAGTGTATAAATACAATTTCCGAAGTAAAATGGTAATACGCGAGTGTAAACACATCACCTCCGCTATATCAGAAACTTACTGAAGTGTAAACGCCTCGCTGACGGCTGCATTTCGTATCTGTCACTTCTATGTCGAGAGATTTTCTTGCCTAAATCCATTCGGGAATAAACGAACGATGTCTTAGATAATTCAAACATGTTTACCTACAATGCGCTTTACAGGGTGAGGCATACAGTATGTCTGGGCTTTTCAAGCGCTATCAATTAGCCGCACTAACTGGGGCATATCTGTAGGTCTATATATATGAACACACAAAAACAAAACACTTGAAGTGTTGTAGCAATAGGCAATAAATAATTGTCAATACAAAGCAAGCACCGTATGTGCCTGGAATATTGTGCCATTTAACTCAACTATTTTATGCAACTTACTATTAAGCTGCAGGTGTAGAAGTAAGGAGTTACAAGTATAACCAATTTACACTATTGTTTATTATGAAAGAATAATGACCATAGGTGCTCAACAATTTAGGAAATAAAAGTTTATTATGTAAAATAGTGATTGAAATTTTTTATATTTATTGATTTAGTATGACGTGAAATATGGTCTCTATTAAATATCAGCTAGCTTTCCTGTTATGCATTTCTGAGATGCATGTTTGCTACAAGCGAGAAACTAAAATGTACTTTGAAACTTGACTATTGATGCACACATATGCAGCCAATTTTTACACACCTCACAAGTTCAATTGGAATTACAACTACAAGTTTTAAATGTCCATCTCATGGCGCCAATTTATAATATGATACACGCACTGCATATGTAGTTGGTTGCATGATTTAAATGGGCTAATATTGTCCTTTTAAACATTTCGATATTGTAGTTACATAAAAAATGTCATTCTTGTAATTTTGCAAATGAATCGAGCATGACGTCCCGCATCCAAACGACGCCTAATTAGTTGCTGTAAAAGGAGTACTTCAACAGTGGTTCCCAAACTGTAAGTCACGAGCCAATTTTTGGTTGTTTGTAAAAAATGGGATAATTGTGAAATATTTGTATGGTTATGAAGGTTACAATCTCTGCAACCTACAACCTCTACAACCTAACAGCAACTTCAGATTTAAACAATGTTTAGTGTAATTTGCTGTTAGGTTGCAAAGGTTGTAGGTTAAAGAGATTGTAACCTTCATAACTATACAAATATTTCACAATTCAGTTTGGTTGAAAATAAGTTAATTTTGTTTTTGAATAAATCAAAGTAAACATTAAAATATTGGAAATCAGTCCATTTCAAGTTCCATTTAGTACCATTATTTTTTTTTTCAAAATTAGCTTGAAAGTTCGTCGTTCTAAGAATTTTGTCGCTTCAAAACTACTCAAAAATGTTTGGAGCCCCTAACCTACACCATGTGTTCTATTCGTAACGTTCTAAACTGCAATAGATGCCTCAGCCCAGACTTACCGTTTCATTGAAGAGGATGGGTGGCACGATCAAGCAAAAGCACTGCAGCACGTGCTGAAAAACGGCCAAGAATTTGGGCAGTTGAGCGAGGTCTGGTCCGGTCAGAGCAAACTCTACCCAAACGCCAATCGTCAGAAATCTGCAGAAAAAAAGCAATGGCAAGGCGCTGGAGAACACGTCATCCACGTCCCTCACCAGGTGACGGATTTTGGCGTATCGGCCTTCGAATTCGTCCAAACTGGTACAGTTGTTGTTTTCGGCAAGTTTTTGAAAGCCAAATCGCAGTTTGAGGCAGACCATGGCGTAGAGGCCACAGAAGAGGGTGGAAAGAATGCGCAGAGGTAAGACGCAGAACTGCTTAAAGATACGTGGCACGAGTTTTTGGAATCTTCCCAAAATCAAAGTGGGCCATTTGGAGGCGGAGATGAGACCCGCGGTAGCCACGACGGGCAAGACGAGTGCCAAGAGGGTCAAGAAAGCGGCACAGAAGAGCCACTTCCGAACGGACTTCTGGCCCCTTCGCATGCCCAGTTCTTCAAAAGCCTCATTGCCTTTTCTGACGAAGATGGCCGCCAGTCGCTTTTCGTTCATCACCAGAACCAGGTAGCAAATGACGCCAAAAAAGGTATCGAAAACGTTGGTCCTCAGGGTCACCGGCACACATTCGGATCTGATGTTTTTCTTGTTGTTCAGCAGCATGGCAATGCACGGGAAGCTAAGGGCGCAGGCCTGGTAGATGAAAAGCAGAAGGATGAGGCGAAGGAGGATGCGAAGAATGGTTTTGGCCACTGACCACTGTCTAGGGTCGGTGCCCAGGTCGAAACCGAAGATCCAGAAGAGCGCGGTCAAGGGGCGAAACACCAAGGTGAAGGTCCCAGAAGAAGCATTGGTTTGGGTCGGCTTTGCTGGTCTGACTTTTGAAGACATGTTGAAGAGTTTTCAAGATGGCGCTGGTATGCTCGAAATGTAAAACCAACCTGGTATGAACGTAGTTGTCCTTTCTGATCTCCTGGATTCATGTCACATAACTTATACGGTGATATTGAATACAGTCTACGCCTCGTTTATCAAAGCGCACAACGATCGACAGACAGAACAAATACGGTGCATTTGACTGTCTTAATTTTAATGCCGATGAAATGAATTGGCACGAGTGTAGTTCCCTTTGTCCGACTTATTGACAGTTTGTTGTCATATTCATTCAATTAGACAAGCACACGCCCTAGGAATTGGGAGCGTTTGGAATTCAAAGAATATTGGATATCTGAGTTTGGAGCTGAAGAAAAGCCAGAGACTTACTGTTGCATTTCCTGTTTGCCTGCGCTTCTCTTTGTCTAATTTTTGTAGTTCCAGCATTGTATTTAGAATTTTTTCAGCAGTTTCCGTATACTTAAGTTACTGCATGTGCTCTGACATTTACAGGTGATTATTCAGAGCATAGATAATCTCTCGGTTGAAAGTCCTGTAATGTAGCACCACCCCAACATTGACCATAAACATTGACCTTTAAAATGTCAATTTGCTTTATATTATTGTCCAAAAGTAGGGAGGTAATATGGGATCATAAAATCGTTAACCAACCTCATATATTAAAAAAAAACCTGTAAAAATAGGATTAATTAAATATGGAATGTTGCTTCATTACACGTACGTGCCATTTAAAATCTAATGAAATGTAATGCGTTTCAGAAAATGTTTCGTAATTTGAACGTTTATTTGTTAAATGTGGTTTTCGGTAGGTATTAATGCAAAAACAATACTCTTTCCGGTATAATTATTTAAAAGATTGTTTGCAACAAACACATCGTTGTTCCTTAGCTGATGGTTGCTCTCAATTTTCTTAAGAATACGTAACAAGGCTTTATCTAAACACGATTAGTTTAAAAACGAGTCTTTATCTAAACAAGGTTAGGTTAAATGAATAATTAAAAAATGATAATAAGGAATGTTCGTTAGTGGTAATAGTTGTATGCTGAACTTTTGTGGTCGAGTGAGTGGTGTAACATTTCACATTTCAGATCTTTTGTTTATTTTAAAGATTTTTAAAACAAAATAAAATTGCAAAAATATTAATCTCAATATATACAGAGAAAACAATTTTTTATAACGAATTTTATTTTCGTTTATTGATCGACGGTTTGCATTTAAAATGATTATACTTTACACTAACAATTAAGCTGCAACATTAATTGAAATCATAGTCAGTTGTAAACACATTATTATTAACCATTTTTAAACATGTAAGCCCTATATGTTTAAAAATGGTTAAATCTTAAGATGACCTAAATCTAGAGATGACCCCGTGATGATAGGCACGTGAAATTTTTGGACAAAAATAAAACTTTAAAAGGATTAACTGCCAAACAATTTAAAAACAATTTAAATGCTGTCACCCACCTTCAGACAACTATCACCAAACAATTGTTCAAAATCTGTTACCAAAAACTGTCAATAAAACAATTTCACAAATGTTTTCAAATAGCTTGACAATATTTTAATCCTCTCGAATCCTACTACCAAACTAAAATATTCGAAAACTAGTTTCAAACCAAATTATTTGCATAATTACTATTTTCAAACGTTTACTAAGCAAGTAAAATCGCTTTTAAAAAGTATACGTAATACTAAACTATCCTTACATTATTATAATTTCTACAATCTAGCTATTTGACAACTTTACCAAGCTTTCAAAAATGTAATGCTCATGCATGTACGCAATGAAGCAGCCATCAGCCTTTGAAACCACATTCAGATCATGCAAAACGTCAAACTTTGGCATACACACGTAATGTTTTGCTTAATAAATCTGGCATGATCATGCAAAACTTACGCCCAAACGTTGCGTGTAGACCAAGCTTAAATAAACACAAATTCAGTTGATTTTTGTTTGAATATCTCTTTCACATCAATACGAAGAAGTCCTAACGAAACGCGCCTTATATAATATCATTTAAGAACACATTAGGACATTTTTTGTAAGTTATTACAATTTTTTCTTCGAATAACAATTATTAGCCATCTTGTTAGGTAAATATACATGGTGTTTTCCGTATCAAATGATGGAATTGTGCAGAAATGTTGTGGACGCCCTGTACTTTCTGTTAAAATGTACATAATGTTCGAATCTTTTAATAACAATTGCACAAAAATGTCGAAGATAATATTATCAGTGGGAAGAAAAACACAGTGGAATTCATATTTAATGTAATGCGACATATCATTGGATAATAATTCATAACATAACATGCATGCATGATAAACCAGCTTTTGTAACGTTCTGTAGGTGATGCCATTCTCAAGTGTAGTACATGTAGTGAATATATTATGCCATATACAAGTACGTGTAGTGTTACAAAGTAAGCTTAGACGTGACAAAATTGCTGATCTTCAGTCTTTTGCTTTGATTTTTTGTAGATTCACAGAAATCCAGGACACGAGCACTGCCTACATAAAAAAGCAATTTTAAAAGAAAAAATGTGACATTCGATAACTTTCAGATAATCTTACTATCATTCAAGAAAAGTATTAACGGTAAATTTGGAAAACAATGTTAAAAATCGGATTTTGAAATAATTCAAGGCACTGTTTTTCTGATTAAATTTGATCGATGTTCCAAAACTCGGTTATATTCGCGCAGTTTATTTTATATTAAACTGCTTTAACTCACTGAAACTATTATCCAAGATCCAATTGTGTGACCTCCTGCGGTCAGCCTTGGAGGGTCAGTGGTCAGCTGAATCATCATTAACTTCATTTTAGGAGATGTAGAGCTGGTTGCGTAGAACTGCTGTGAATTGGAAGAAAATTAATTTTTGAAATCGGAATAGCTAATTAAGTGTGTCATTATGCGTTCCATCATTATAGTCATTATTTTGGATTACACTATATGGTTCTGTTTAAAACGTAAGACTTTTAAAATTAACTATACAGTGACATGTGAGTCAGGTAACACGAATTACAAGCTCTATGGCCCCCTTATGCCTGCCACCATGCAGTGTTTGTTTGTTTTTCTGTAAAGTGCCATTTGAGGCGTGCTTAAATTAGGAGTGTGCTTATTTTTTGGTCAGGAAAACGAACGACGTTCACATAATGTTGACCCTAAAATGTTAACGAAAGAATAGCACCACTAGGAATGTCAAATACATGACTCACACTGTGTATTTGGCATAGTTACACTATTTATCCTTTCTAAACCCTGCCAATTTAAATGAATTTGCATGCATAGATAGGCAATAACGTGACACACAGCTAGATTTCAAATAAAAATACTCAGGTTCAGACCCTTGGATATCATTCTGGTGTTCGCCACATTTAACAAGTTGCATAAGTGCTGTGAAACTGAAATAAGCACACCCCTAATTTAGGCACGACATCAAATGGCACTTTACAGATAAGTAACCAAACACGAGATGGTGGCCGACATCAAGGGGCCATATGAGCTATTGGTCACGTGTTACCTGACTCACACTGTTTATGAAATTTATCGGATCGATGAATGATTGTGGCGATGAATCAAGAGTTTCGAAAAAAAAATTGTTATCAACCTTATAATATAATGCAAGTTAGTTGTCAAATGTGAGACGGCCTTGCCACTTCGAGCGGCCGTCTCCAAAGGTCACCAACCTTGCGGCATCTGACCTCGGCTCACGCTCGCCGCGTTCGAGCCTCATTAGTCACGCGAGGAATGCCGTTATGTTTAACTTTGACCCCGGTTCATGTCACGCAAGAAATGAACCGAGGCTACCTGAAAGGAAAAAGAATTTCAGATCATCAGTTAGGTCCGAGATTTTGACTGGAGACGTCGTCCCCGTTCGTGGCGACGCATCGTACACGACCAGGAGGTCGAGGCCTACTCAGGCAGTATCAAAAGTGCGAACTGCACAGCAGCCACCCCGAGAAGTGCATAACGCCGCTGCCGTGCCAAGCAGCCAACCGAGGGGGCAGCCAAAAGGAAATTTCGT
>JAQGBX010002650.1:0-19683 GCA_034698745.1 Megaphyllum sjaelandicum | reverse complement strand
TAAAATGTTTTGAATAATGTCTTCAAAACACTTATGATTTGCAATTAAATTATCTCAGTTTTATAAGCCATTGGAGTCACAGGCTATTCTCCAGTTATTCGATCAGCAGAAATCTTTTTCACACCAGGTGAATTATAAAGAGGAATAACTTGTCTACGAAACACATTTTTCCGATTTCAAATCGGACATTTGGTTGTTGAGAGAAACACTGTTTTACTTGATTCCTGCAGGTGAGTCGATTTTTTTGCACTCGAGTGTATTTTAAAGGTCTTTGGTAACGGGTGTGCAATGATAAGAAAAATGTTATTTGTCGTCTAAGGCTATTTGAAAATTCGTAGAAAGCGCATGCGATTTTCCACACTCGCGCAGATTGAGTCTACCTTAATTTATTAAACGATGCAAATTGTAAGTGCGTGTTAGTTTTGAAACAGTATTGTTTATTTTGCAGAAAAAAATGCAGAAACTTCTGCAGAAATGCACGAATTATCATGTTTTTCATGACAGATAATCTTCTGGAAATAAAATATCACCCCTTTGATATTGCCTCTCAAACATTCTCGACTTATCTAAAAATATTTGCTAAATGTTTTCACAATAATTATTTATTCATCTTAGTGATCGCCTTGAATCTTGGATGTCTGGATATGGTACTCCAAACCATCAAAAGTCCTTGCAACAATCAGTTCAAATGCGGACTGAAGGCAATAATAGTTTTCAGAGCAAAAACTACAAGGAAGCTCTTGAATTCTACACTCAGGTGGGCGTTGCGACATTTTTATTTATTATAAATTGGCTATTCATATGGCTTGATTAAATATAATTTTTTGAATTTGTATCACTAGAGCATTTTGTGCGCACCATTCGAATCTCATTCTTATCTTGAGTTGGGTGAAGATTCCTTGGCTATCGGTTATGCTAACCGCTCGGCTGTGTTTTATTATTTGAAAAAATATGAGGTATAAACTATTCCTCTGTTTGCAATAAAGAGCAACTTCACCTTATGCATGAATGATTTAATCTTTTTTTCTGTTTGTGTATAGTTATGTCTGGAAGATATTAATAGAGCTTTAAATGCAAGGTATCCTTCAAATCTGCTTTACAAATTATATATAAGAAAAGCTAACAGTTTATTCAGACTTCATGACTTGTCGGAGTGCAGTAAAGGCAAGCATATTTTGATTCTAAAATCGAAAGTATATTCGATCCGAGAAAAGAATATCAACACATTTATATTGTATATTCCTTTTGATTTTCAGAAAGGATCTTAAAAATTTGCATTATATATGTTTCTTTGCAGCTGCTGCATCTGCTTTGCATTTACTTAGTGATGATCTTAACATTCCTGAAAAACGAAAAGGTACCTTTACCCAGTTGATGCTATTTCGACCTCAGAAATTATGGCTAATAGAATTTTATATTAAATTCAGAAAATCTTCAAAATGAATTGAAGGAGCTTTTGAAATCATCTGAAATCAAAAGTAAATTAGACAGCCAGGTAAATCTTCGACCAGAGGTGCCTGAAGTCTCCTTTGGAAAGCATGTCAGGCTGGTGTCTGCTTCAAGTGCATTGGAGTTGCAATTCAATGAAACACATGGCCGCCATATCATTGTACGTACAATTAGTTATTGTATGTACATTTTTCCCGGTGTTTCTTTTGAATTTACTTTATTCTTTCATTTGTCAGGTGAACCAAGACATCAAAGCTGGGACTACATTGATTGTGGAAAAACCATTTGCTTCAATATTACTTCAAGATCAATATAGTAGCCATTGCCATCATTGTTATAAACCGATTGAGGCTTGCATACCGTAACGAGAAACTTGCTCACATTTTGCATATTGCGTCTGACTAGTACAAGGTTATGAAATCTATTTTTCATTGTCATTAATTTAGCTGCCAAAAATGTTCTCAGGTGAGATACTGCTCTGATAATTGCCAAAGGAAGTCGTTTGACACGTATCATCGAGTGGAATGCGGGAAATTGGATTTGTTGCATGATGTAAGAGAGTGCTTAAGCAGATTTAGCCATGCGTTTTGTTGTTTTTACATGAGATGTTCAATAAGTTTCCGCAATCACTTTTACAAAAAAAAACCATTGTTCTGGCAGTGAGTGTATGCCTCACTCAAAAACCATGGTTGGCTGGCGTAAAAGCCAAAGCTTCCAAATCAGCATTTCTGATAGACACTGGCCGTCCACTTCTATTGAGGATCTTTCACAGCTGTTTGTCCATTTCTGAAATTTTCAATCCACTCATAGACCGAACGTTTGGTCATTACTTTGACCTTAAACATTTCACACGTTTATGCTCCTTAAATGCCTTCAAAAGTTTAAAAAACGAAAAACAAACCCCTGCTGACTGAGCCACTGTCTCCTAGGAGCCCGTTTTTGGTTTTAAATTTTAAGTGCGCGCCATTTTTGAAACATATCTTTTAATGTGAAAATATGTTTAGGAATGATGGAAGAATTTTTCCATCAAATTGCATTAAAATCCAGGGTTTTTTAAAAAAATTATTGCAAAAAGTTGAGGAACATCCCTCGTAAATTGATCTCATGAATACTGACAAGGGGTCATTTGTTGAGAATCATCCTAAATTTGCTCATATCCAACCAGACTTGTTTTTCCTAATCACCTACTCCACCTGCTCCACCTGTAATGGTTTCAATATTTATCTAAAATATTTTCGCGAACACAACTTTTCATTAAAATGCTCGACAGAATATGAAACAATTTTAAAAATATCCTGTTTTGTTCGCTTTTCTTCATAAACAACAATTGCGTTACTTTATCTTTTATTTGATTTTAGGCTGGTCTGGCTCACTTGGTTTTGCGGGTTCTTCTCAAAGCTGGCCTACCCTATTTGTTGGAAAACAAAGAGACGCTAGAAAAGTTAAAAGAGGACCAGGGCATTTGTGAGGGGTTGCCTGAAGGACCTTTCGGAAATAGTTACTATTCAGTGTTTGCATTGTCAGCGAATGCAGCTCACACTACCGTGGATGACATGCTTGCCTATTGCATTGTTAGCAAATACTCACTCCAGTTTGTGAAATTGACACATTTATTTCCTGCAGTGAATTGTGGTTAACCTAAGTTTCGTTTAATTTCAGTGTGCCAATATGCTTCTGGAACTTCTCTATAGTGAGATGGCAAGCATCAAAGCCACTTACAGTGACAAATTGTTCTTCGGTTCTTTGATGGTTCGGCACATTCAGCAGTTAATTTGCAATGCCCATGCTATCACGAAACTCCACGTTGAGACCAACGTTTGTAATCCGTTGGTGGAAAGTAAAGCACAGACGAGAATTGCATCTGCGATATACCCTGTGGCAAGTTTGGTAAATCATGCCTGCGACCCTACTATTATGCTTAGGTACGTACAGATGAATTTAGTTTTCTTGCCAACATTTTGACCTGGTAGATAATTCAAAGTTTCATTTTTTTACATTCCCAGCTATGTGAATGATGTTCTTGTTGCAATGGCCATAGAAGATATGAAGGCTGGAGACCAAATTTTCAATTGTTACGGTATGTGTGTTTGTTTAGTTTTGTTTTATGCAAGTGGGGAATACATATTCTTGGGCCACTCTTGTGAATCATATACTTTAAAAGAATAGATATGTATGCACTTACATAGATATTTACGCATACATCTTTTATAAAATTGATCTTTTTTTTTATAAACAGGTCCACATTATTGCCGAATGCCAAGGGCTCAGAGACAACAAACTCTTCTACAGCAGTACTTTTTTGTCTGCAACTGTAAGCGCTGCCAAGAGGATAATGAAGCGGATGTTTTTAAGGTTTGAAAGCAGTTTACCAAGAGGATACGTTAGGTAATAACGATTTTCCATAATAATGGATTTTGTATTTAAAACAGGCGTTCAAGTGTCGAGCATGTGATGGTCCGGTTCCGAAAGATGTCTGCTTGGACTGTCTGGAAAACCAAAATTGCTCCGAATTTTCTCAGGTACATGTACATGTTAAGCTTGTTTTTTTCTACTAATTAATTGAATACTTTGTAGACCTACATGATTTAAATTGGTGATGTACTCGTTAACAATATTGTGTTATGGTTTTCTAGGAATTAAAGTTTTCGCTTACCTTGTTTAAGCATGCACAAGATTGCATAGAATCTTCCAACTTAGATGGTAAGTGAAACACGGTAACTGCTTTATTTAATGACCATGCCATGTTTGATATGCTCGTTATAGTTGTCAAAGGTTCCTTGAATGTAACTTGATCTGTAGTTGGCTAGTATTTTAATTCATGATTATGTGACTGGGGTAGGCCTATGTGTGTCATCGTGTTACTGGTAACTTTTGTAAACAGATGCAGTAACAACAATCGAGGAGTGTTTGAAATGTCAGTCGTGCATTTTGTATAAATACCACGATGATTTAGCAAAATCGCAGGACTTAGCTGCACGCTGTCACGCGATGCAAGGTAATTTCATTTGACTTAATGTGCGTTTGGACTCAGTTGCATTCGTTTTTTTATAATGGAGTTTTATCATTTCCCAAATTTAGGTTCGTATGAGAAGTGTGCATCCTATCTTCGTCCAACTTTAGAGACCACGGAGAAAAAATATGGTTCCAAAAGCATAGAATTGGCAAATGAGCTTCAAAAATTTACCGATGTTTTGTGGAGAACAATTGTGGAGTTCAAGGTGCAAAATAACGACAATGTTGCAACTCTAAGGTATGCATGTTTTACATTTAATGAATATACTAATGCAGAAATTGAAACTACGGTTTTAAGGGGCCACCTTAATGGTAATTTATTTGTAATGGTATAATGTTCAAATATAAATTTGGAAGGAACCGTGCGTTAAACTAAAAAATAGCTTGCACGTAATAACGAAATTCGTAAATTGTTTTTCAAGTGTGAGAATCATGGCCGTTTTGCTGGTCACAATTTTAGGGCTAAGGTTGAAGATGCTACTATTGCTGTTGAACGAGGGATTGAAATATATCATATTCACTATGGTAAAGCCAATGCAGCCACCAAGGATATGTTGGCTAAGCAGGAATGCCTATCTAACATATTAAATACCATCAACGTGTAATTGAGGACTAGAATAATTTGCCTCTATTTTGAAGTTATTTCTTAAAAAACATTTTGTCAATGTTTTTTTGTTTATATTTTGCCCAGATTGGGTATGCTGATGCCTCTGTATAACTAAGCAGTAATAAATAATGCTGGCTTAAGCGTTTGTTCCAATCTGGCACACTTTGGTTTGTTTTTCCACAGTTGCCCGCATCAGTTTATGCTTGTTTAAGCATGCCGATGTAAGGTTCTGTATTGCAACACCATAATAGCCGACGTCGACTTGTGTTGTTGTGCACTAATTGCCTTTCGACCATTAGTTGCGGGGTTCGCTCCTTGATCAGGGTTGGTGAGAATAATCGAAATGGCGTCTCGTTCCGATGAGTTTAATATAAGGTCACATGTAGTTCGCATTTGATCTCTCCTCTTAGGGATATTTGTTTGTTTTTTGGATTTTCAACATTGGCCTATTTTTGCTATGAGGCTAAACACCAATGCCAGGGTATGTGCCGGTGTCAATTATCTTGGAAGTTTGTCTATACGAAGGGGGATTTCCACCCCCAAGGTGAATCTACACCGGACCTCGGTTTAAACTCTCGTACAAAAGAGCTGTCATTTATGGCGTATTCTGATGGTCAATCTGGTGTGCACCGGTGTAGGCTACACGGTGGGGCATAAATCTGTTAAATCGGCACTATTGCAGGCAGCAGGTGCAACAAAACTTTACAGACTTATGCCTTACCTTGAAGCCTACACCGGTGCCCACCAGATTGACCATCCGAATACGCCATTAGAGAATTTAGCACATCCTCAAAATTGTGATCGACCTCAATTGGGAGCAAACTCCGGTGATATTAGCACATCCCCTGGTGTTGCTTTTTCCTTCATGTAGCATAAATATACCAGCGTCAAAAATCAAAAACCAGCCAACAAAATAAAACCATACATCCAGGGTATTTGAAATTATAATACATTGTAAGTAACATCAAATATGACAGTTAAGTTACAGTTAATTTAAGACGGCTAGTTTGGTTCGGTATTTGTCGTTCCACGAAAGTGCATTTGCAAATTAAGACAGGCTTTTTTTTAAAAATATTTAAACATTTATTGAAATATCAACAGGTATCTTAATAATTACATTTCAACACCGAAAGAGTAAAGTTTTCCATAAATGTTAAAAATATATTTGGTAAACATTTAAAAAGTGCTTAATTGCGCAATTGGAAGCTGGTTTCACTTTTCGTAAATCGTTTTCCATCGAGATTATCACAAAAGTTTAAGAAGCCAAGTTTACATCGGTAAGGATCCCGAGGAATACAGGGAGAGAGTAAAAGTTGCCTTCTGCCTTGTAAATGAAGTGGGTTCATTTTAATTATTTAACCGTACGATTATGGACATTTCTTAAGTTTCATTATTGGAATACTTCTGTGCAAATCTGTTAAGCATCAAGCATTCACAAGGCATAATTACACTTTGTACAGTTCCTATCTAAAACATAGTTTCTTAATTACAAACATGCATTTTTGCCCACATACGATTTTGAGTACTACTGCAAAATGCAACATGTAAAGGGAGCGGTTTTTTTGAACTGGCTAGCCCCCATTTTTTTTTTGCATTTTTGGTTGCTGCAATTTGGTCTTGTTCGCTACACTGTGGTATACTAGTACATATATTGGAAGGCAGCTTTTATTTAGGAATTAGAACAGTTTTGACTAGACTATCACTGTGCTATTGTCCTGAATTAACTACAGGCAAAATGAACACATTACATTTTCCTGTCAACACCTAGAACTTACAAAATGGGAATGTTGTATGTACTGAGAGTATAAACAGAACCTGAAGAGGCAGATAGGCCTTTATCTATCAAATGGTGTTTTTTTTTTGTTTTTTTATAGTTCATGGCAAGTCACCAGAATCTACTCTGGTTTTGTTTTTGAAATCTTTTCTTATATTTTCTTATCTATCACAGTCTTGCTTTTGCATTGAAGCACCAGTAGCAATTCTCGAGGCATCGTAATTGTTGTTGTTAGAGCTGTTTCTTTCAAATTTTATTATTGTGGGTGGTGGTGGCACTTGGTTTACGGGTGGTATAGGACAAGTTTCATCATTGTAGAAGCTTCCACGTTCCCTCTTCCAACTGCTGCGGTAAGTCCTCTTGCGCAGCTTGAGTCGACCACCCAAGTTCTCGGAATCTTTCGGGGGAAAACGGCCGTACAAGTAAATGAGAAGCCCAAATATGAAAAATCCTACAAATACAACACGTACATATAGATTCGATAACAATATAGATAAAAGAATCTTCATATTATGCAGCTTTTTAGTTTGTTACATAAAATTCAAGTCTGATCTTGATTATGGATGGTTTCCAATTTTTCTTTACTCCTGCTACTTTTTCAGTTTTGTTAACAATTTTCTTACCTATCACTGACGGAATGAACGCTGTGCATTTCTCCTCCAAGGTATTAATTAAATATCGGGAATTCATTAGCATGTCGCCTTCCAGGAGACTTTTGTTGGTGCTTAAGTCAATAACAGTTGACCGATACTCGTATGTCCACATCGTAGTATTTCCTTAAAATAAGCTTTCCGGTTAGTGAGAATAAAGTCATATTTAAGAAATATTCTCCGTACTGAGTCGGATTAATCTAACGTAGTTTATACTACAATTTTTGATTTATTAAACAAGAAATTTTTCTGAAAAGTCTTATATCCTTACCTGTTGCTAAGATATCATAATCTGAAACTGTGTAAATTTTATAATCAGGCCCAATGTATTGACCATACGCTTCAGGAATATAGAAGAATTGGTTTTTCCACATATTTAAATCCAGAATCATTACTAGAAATATGATTCCATAGTTGAACCATTTTCCTGAAAAGTGAAACGGGAACATTGAGATATTTTGACCCGAATGGAAGTTCATATGCAAATGTGATAGAGAAACCTGAAGTAATTTTCTACCAGTGATATGAATGCGCCAGAATTCCCGAATATTTAGTGGGCAGTAACAGAAGTTCAACTTGACTGCTTTGATTTTCAATCCTGGAAGGTTGATATCCAACGTGCTTGTGAAATGTGGAAAATCCCAATCCTTTTTAAATGTGAAATTTCATAATTAATAAATGTTATCTCTGTTCTGTGAGAGCGAGTTGTGTAAGCAAATCAGATGTTTTAAACTTACTTGCATTACTATAATTAAGTCCATGACTAGGATGAATGAAGCCAAAAATGCCCTCGAAAGCTCTGTGGTGGCTACGAAGTCCCTGTTCAGCTTATCCCAATTGATCCAATCGCTTACAATGAGAGTGACTACCAAAGCACTCATCCCGATTGAACCCGCCCAGAATGTAACAATGCGAGTGTTTCCTTGACGCCAAAACTTCCTGATGTTGGGACCCCATCCTGGGTAGACGCTGTCCTGGAGCATCATATCTGTTACCTATACAATCAGTAGAGTTACTAGATTAAGATGCAATAATGAACTACAGTAGCGCAGTTCATGATCAATTTAAAATAAAGCCTCTTTTGATGGACAAATTTAATAAACTAATTCCATATACATATCGGTTAGACCATAAATTGGCGACTTGGTTGTTTAGATCAGTATTTCTCGTCCAGTCTAAATACTGTAATATCCACATTTCTAGTCTAAATACTGTATTAAATAACCACATTTCCAGTCTAAAGACTAATAATCTCATGTCCAGTTTAAAATACTGCAATAATCACATGTGCAGTCTAAATACTTTAATAACCACATTTCCAGTCTAAATATTGTGATAACCACACATGGTTCCCGCTACAAAATTAGACAATTTGTTTGAACAATGGATAATTTCTTTACTTCAGTTAAGATAAAATTGCAGAAAGTTGAAATACCATTGAAACAAAAAATTGTGGATTGAATGTTGTACTATTTTCAGAAATAAGACGCAGCCTAAGTTTGGAATGAAAATATAACATTTTAAAGATTTCCAAATCCATCAAAAAGTTCACTCTCATACCTTTCACTGAATCACTGTTAAAAGTATGCACACAAATTCAAATTCTGTATCACAGGAAAATTTTAACTCCAATGTTTTTTTTTTTATGGAACAAAAGTAACGTTTATTTTCCGAAAAATATGGTATGTCTCCAAATTATTCAATTAATTCCTAGGTCTTTTTCTACAGTAAATGTTCAGTTTTGATTGCGTGGTCTCGTGGCCCACCCGTTTTTATGTGGAGACATACTGCTAATAAATTTATGCAGGTCGCCTCTGCGTGTCTCTTATTGCATTTCTCCAGAAACGCGCATTGGACACCATATTGGAGTGTCGTCCAATAACGATACTCTGTAAACCTGAATACAACAAGTTATGTCCGCTGCTGTCAATAACATTTTCATTCATCATGTGATGCTTTGGCAAACAACAGTGACGCACAGCGAAGCTGTCATAAGTTTAATTAAACTGCCTCGCAATCCATTTACTGTTTATGACAAGATGGACGGATTCTGTTTGTCGCATGCAGCAGCCTCACATCCTCAGAAACATGTTGCGCACATACAATTACATCGGCGCTATATATTGTATGTTTTAATAAAATAGTTATAATTACTAGAAGACATTATAGCATTTTTGTAATTTTCTGTCTTTAGATGTTTGTGAAAATAGCCAGCAAGCTATAGGTTTATGTTTTTGAATAGAAAAAAAATTTTAAGCTTATGTACAGTAGATTATGAAGATACGTAAAACATAATCTGTTCATCTTAAAGAACATTGAAATTTTGAAGATGTTTTGGAAAATAGCCAATTAGCTTTATGTTTTTGAACAGAAGAAACCTTTTAAAGCCTGTTGTACAGTACATTGTGAAGCTAATGGCATAAGTTTACAGATAAAATGTTACACGTTAATCTTAGAGAACATTACATTGTTATAAGATGTTTTTGAAAATAGCCAGCTGGCTTTATGTTTTTGATAGAAAAAAAACATTTTAAGCAGCTGATGGCATAATTTGACACATAACATGTTACATGTTGATATCTTAGGGGACATTGCATTTTTGTACTGTTCTGTCTTCAGATGTTTTGAAATGTTCTCTTAATGTTTTTGAATATAAAAGAAATTTTAAGCTGATTACAGTACATTATGCAGATAATGGCATAAGTTTACACATAACCTTGCCTGTTGATCCTAGAGAATATTGCAGTTTTGTAATTTTCTATCTTGAGATGCGTTTCAAAATAGCCGGCTAGCTTTGTTTTTGAACAGAAAAAAACATTTTAAGCTAATGTTTACATTATGCAGATAATGGTATTAGTTTGCATATTACATATTACCTGTTTAACTTAGTCTTGTCAAAACAGCATTTGAATCAAAACAATATAAGATATAAAATGTTATAATAGTTTTCTGCAGAAGTAATGTGGCTCAAATAGAATTTGGCGTTAATTATGCACGTCTTAAAATAAAAACAACTTACCATCCAAGCTGTTACAAAATCGCCTAACCAGGTTCCGCAAGCTGCAGCTTTCATTACTGAAGAATTGGTGATTCCCATCAACGCTTTTAAAATATGCAATTATTAGTATATGCAAAAAGCTATTTTTCAAGCTAATTAGCGTACTAATCCGACGTTTTGTACCTGATATCTGATACTTGCAAGCAAATGGGTGACCCGCCATTAGGAAGGTATTGTAGATGTTCGAAAAGATGTACAAACATACGATGACTGTCAAAAACATGATCATCCAAGAACCTTGTTCTTCGTGGAACATCTTAAGACGACAAAGCCGCGCTGGAATTTATCAAAAACGCCATATTATTAACATGTTTCAAATTTAAACTGGGATGATTAACTGTTTAAGTTCTTACCAAGTAGTAGTTTATGGATGACGTGCTTGCCAATGCCCATGCCGGTGACAATGGCCGCTATCCATAATAGAATTTTGACCATTGTCCATTCCCATTCAGGTGGATACTTTGTCATGACAAAGGCAAAAACATTCCCGACAACTGGAATCTCGCTCTCTGAATAAATTAAGAATAAAGGATTGTTTGCAATTTAGGAGAGGCTAATGGTAAAATAATTATTTGTTTCACAACTGGTCATTGACCTAATGTGGCCAATGACTTTTTCAGACATTTAATAGTAATTCCATAGACCCTAAAATTGCTTGATGCATTGGAATTTCGTCCAAACCATCAAATGATATAATGATATAGCTTCACAACTGGCCATTGACCTAATGCGGCCAATTATCTGTTGCCAAAATAAACTCAATGAATTTTTCAGACATTCTGCAGTAATTCCTTGGACCATAATTGCCGGAAACATCTAATATTAATTTATTGCTGAAGTTATTGGTTGATGCTATTGGTTTTTATAACGTAATCAGTTAATGGCATTTCTTCGAGACTTTGAAAACAGTTGTAGATTGATCTGAGTTTTGTTATAAGCAAGAGGTAATAATGCTTAAAAAAATAATGAATAGTTTAGAAGTTTAGATTATGGCTAAAAGTAACTAAAATCGCAATACTATGATTTAATTCTGGTTTTTTTTATACCAGGGGTGTTCATTAAGTTTTTGCAATCATTTAAAAAGCGACTGTGTGGATTTTAAAGAAATTTGTTGGAAAAATTGTTCCACAATTCCTGAACATTTTCCAACTTTACAAGATATGGGCCAAATCGGTGTTCGGTTCGATGTGACTCGTCGAAGGAATTTCAGAAACATCATTTTCATAATATACATATACGTAAAAGTGCCCATTCCAAGCGGTGTACGTTTCACTTTTATCATCCCTAAAGTGTACCTGTGTGACTGTGAGAAACTGGATCTTCAGCAAAAATCAAAAAGTTGCAGAAGATCACAAAATAGGCGATGAATAAGCGGGACCATGGGTGTTGAAAGTAGTATCTGCAATCTTTTTCCAAGTATATGGAGTATTGACTTTGGGCGTCCAAGGCATCGTTTGGTGCTGAGCTGCCTGAGTCGACTTTTTTAACATAGCAATATAGACTGTTAGTATTAGATAAGGGCACTTCGTTTTCAGTTGCTACTGCTCCTCGATTGGGCATCTAAACGGAATGAAACGTATTTTCTTAATGTCGAAGATTTCCACAGAAAAAAAGTATGAAGCCCATATCATGTCGTCCAAATTGAAGAAAAGTTGACCTTTACCTGTTGACTATTATTTTGCTGCAGAAAACTGAGTTGTCGAGGTTCAGCAAGGCATGAGCAAGAAACTTTACACCCTGTTTCGTCAACTTCCACAAGACACGATTTCAAAGCAATGCCTGGAGCGAACATTTGTTGGTAATTATCAACAATGGCGTCCAATGACTGAGCCTCATGATGGCGCGAACGGCTCTGAAACAACTCTGTTGCTGAATCTCCGCTAGCAATGGATGACTGCCTATCAGACAGCGTTAACGTGGTCAAGGAGCTGTAGCGGTTGCCAGACAAGCGGGACTGAGACACTTCTAAGAAATCTGTAGAAGCGGCTCTGTTGCGGACGCTGGATGGCGGAAGAGCAAGAATTCTGTCTGCGCTCGGCGAATGTTCCGAAAGGTTCTGGAACGCATTCTGACAGTCGCTCGCAACAGAGCTTCTGGCACTGTCATCTATGAATCGGATTTCTGCCGTTGCCCTTTTCCAAAACGAGCATCCTTTGCTGGATTTCTTCTGCTGCAAGGTAACCTGGCACGCGTCGTCTTCGTCATCATCTTCAAAACAACTGTCATTCAAAGAATCATTATCCAGCACAATGCTAATGGCTGCTGGTGATTGCTGAAGCGCAGCTTTGGCTTGGCTGTCACCGTTGGTGAGAAAGCTGAGGAACACTGGATTTTTAGAGTTTCCAGATGTTTCCATTTTCGCCTACGACACTAGGCAGTGCATCTCGGGTAATGCTTTAGTAAGCCATACTTGAGTTATGGTTTCCTCGAGATAATATTTTTTGTAAATGCGATCATGCGCTGTAAGCACCGTTTTCAGTTTGCGTAATTGTTACATAGTTACAATGATGCGTATCTCGTGTTGCGTTAAAGAGGAACACGTTTGGATGAGGTTTTTGTAGTCTGGTTTCATTTCAAAAACAATCTGAAATAAATGCAAGCAGTAAATTTAATGTTGTAAACACGTCGTTTTTTCACTTCCAACTTTCCGTGTCCTTCATCAGGGGCTTAATTTTTTTGTCAGGGCACTGTGCAGGAATAAGTTTCATTAATAAACACTGAAAGGGCAATATAAAACACAAATATGAAACAGCTTAACCAGCTCAAGAAAAAACTCATACATGCAGAAATAAGGTGTATTGCCATCGATAAACATAATTTACTTTTGGAAAAATATACTAAAGTGAACTGATTCGAAAAGTTTGTCGAATTCTTCAAGTATTGTGTATTTACTCGCTATACAAGTAGAATTTTATATGCGTTATTAGCCTCAGTGTAGGCCTACTGTTTATAACAGCACATGCAGTATTTTTTACTTTAAATATCTATTTTTTGCTACATTAATTACAATAACTTATGGGCAAAGATGAACGTTCTTGCTTACGAATGGAAGATAAAATAGTATCTTGACATGACCAAGAGTTGGACTGATTCTGAAAAAGTTTTCTAAAAATTTGTGAATTGCTGTTGAACTTAGAATACTAAAATATATATTTTTTACTATAATCGTACTTATTGTTATTATTATCATCACCACATACTTATGAATCGTTATTAGATTTAGTAAGTTCAGCTAATGTTTAATATTATGTTCAATTGGCCGTTAGTTTTTTTTGTATTGTACGAATAATATTTTGACACAAGTGAAGTTTTAAGTTCAGTTCAATTCAATTTTCAATTTAATTCAGTTAAAAGAAAACCATTCACTACAAGTATATCCCCATGTCACCAAACATTAACCTGACTTTTAAGTCGTTATTTCTTACATAATTCATATAAGTTCCTTTATACTAACTTCGAATTATTTACTTCACTTGGTAATGTTTGATACTTCAACCAGTTGCTAGTTTTAACACATTACTGCGCAGTTTAATGCACATAAAGAGTTTCATCTTGAACGATTTATGTGATTAGTTTTTGAAATATTTCTCAAGAAATTTCGTTGACAAAATTGTACCTTAGTACATGTAAATGCCATCTTTTCCAAATGGAAAACCACCACTAATTTTTCATAGTCTGTTTCTTCAGCGCTTACAAATGTCCTCTTTGAGTAACTTAATTACATTAAATTACACGTTAATTTGTCAACTAGGAGATTACAAGCAACAAGTTTTCAGTTTTGAAATCAAACACAGTAAACATATTCGATAATACTATAATTAGATGAACTACAAGTTGGCATGGCGGCCATTAATGTCACCGAACGATGCTTATTTTCAAACTGCTATAAAATTTAAATAACCGGTGATTTTCCCCGAGTATCAGTAACTACGCACTTGTATCTGTAGTTGCTGAGTAACTCGATTTACACCGATTTACACGAACGCTACATTAAAACTGCGAACACTTAGCCGAAAGGTTTTTATATATTAAGTAAAACTATAGGAAAGATGGGGAAAAAATAGGTTAATAAATAAAAGCGGAAATAATGCGTCATATACAGTACTTGACATCCTTAAAGCCATCATTTCTACATGCTAAAGAAAACCAGACATGTCCTTAAATGAGTTCTATTTTTATTTTTACGCTTGTTATTTTATTAAAATTACATTAAAAATTATATATGTAATGCAATATCATCACCATCTAACGAAATAACCATGCATAATATATGTTTATTGATTGAAATAATTAAGCATATAGCGATTTCGCATAAAATACAGAAATGTCTCCAACGATGATATTTTGCCATCAAATCTAATAAAAACAAATCGTACAAGATATGGTAAAAGGCACCTACCTTTGAATCCATCAGAAATCATTCCATCGACTTAGTATCAATCACTTCTTACCAAACACGGCTAAGACGTAGGCGGCTTCTCAAGGATGAAAATCTGCCAAGAACGTTCCTTTGATCTCAAATAAAATCCTTTCGAAATGTAGCACCATCGAATTCTTGGATTTCTGTTGATTGTCTAGAGATTGGACTGCGCACCCAAACGTTATTTTCTTAATTAGAGTTAACATATTCCATCATGGTTCCTGACATGGTGGGGGCCTAAAACGCATTTTCATTAAAGCAATGTCGTTGGACTCGCAAACTCTTGTCATGATCATTTTTAAGATATAAAAAAGCCCAGCTTTGCGTTTCTATGGTTGCAAACACCTTGGATCGATATGCTGATGGAATGGCGCTCCATCCAGAGGTCGCAGTGCCGATTTGGATCCAGGATCCTGAGCGTTGGCCCCAATTCCAGTTTGTTCACCCGTTTTTGGCACGCAATCATGACTTACAGACTTGTCAACAACTCTCTGCTCGTTGTGTTGTTGAACTTAAATGGCGCTAAATTAAATCTAATGACGCGAGCTCTTATTTCTGACAGGCGAAGAATTGCTGTAAAAGATGTGTTGAAAGAAACTGGGCAACTTAGACATGTTAAAGTTGAAAAAAAAGATGAAATTTCTGAAAATTGCGGCTGTAGAGATGATAGGAAACTAGCTAGTTCTAACGTGCTGACGAAAGTACCAGTACTTAAAGGTTTTTTTTATTTTGTTTTTATTTTTATTTTTCACTTCAATCATGTTTTGGGTGATGCATTTATGACCAGAATCCGAGAGCATCGGCCCACATCAAAAATTACTTTTGAAAGTTTTAAAATGAGTTTTTCATTAGAAAAATATATTGAAAAATGTGAAGATTATAATAGTTGTTTAAGCAAATTTTCATTAGTCAATTTGAGAAATTTATTTTCATTCAAATTAATATACTTCGTACTGTCACAGAGCCGTGCTTAGGGGTGTGACAAATTGTGTGCGGCCGCACATGGCCACCACGAGGGGGGGCCACCATTATTTCCCAAAAAAAAAAAAAAGAATAGGCTGAGCAAAAAAAAAAGGGCCAACAATTTTTACTTTGCACAGGGCCACCAAACCCCTAAGCACGGCCCTGGTACTGATATTCATTGAAGTGTGCGTGTAATTACATAAATACGAGTATACACATTCATAATCAACAATGCATTGTTTAAGAGTTTAAGACATGTATTTCGAATTACCCAATTGAATGTTCCTATCTACTGTACACGTACATATACATATTTTGAAATACAGCTAAATATATTTTAAAGTCAAAAATGCATTGTCCCGAATGGATTTAATTATACATTTAAATTAGAAAATTGTAATTCTAACGTTTTAGAAATGCCAGAATTACCCAAATTATCCTAAATTACCCAATTTAATGTTCCAATTGACTCTACATATAAACATGAACGTGCAAACACGTATTTTAAAATACATTAAAATATATTTAAAATATAAATATTTTTATTAGAAAAATGCATTTCTAGGGTTGTAAAAATGCCCGAGTTACACAAATTATCCCAAATTACCCCGAATTACGTACCCAATTGAGTGTTCCAATCTTCATTGCATATACAGTACATGTACCCGTACATGCACAAATTTTGAAATACATATATAATGCATTTTAATTAACATTTTATTAGAAAAATGTCCTTCTAGGGATTTAGATTTGGAAAATTGCGTTGAATAGAAACAATACCTCTTTAAGAGCAATAAGATATTTTCAGAATGCACAGGAGCGCATAATAATAATTCTGAAATTTAATATTTGTTTCACATTTGTTGCAAACCACTGATTTTAATTTCAAATCCCTTGCTCAAAACATCTCCGTTTTTCCTACAAACAATAATCTCAATTTAAGTTATTACAATTACCGGTATAATAAATATTTCGGATTTTGCTTCAAGAAATGTTTTACATAGTTTTCAAATTTGTTCTTCAAAAGTATACTGTATTATTGTTATTTATAATATGAGTGTCAATTTAAGTTGCAATGTTTTGGAAATGTGCAACGTTGAAATATGAAAAAAAAATTCTCATGTTATTAATAAAACTAATGCATGAACATTTTCTCAAGTTTATTTTATGTACCGTGGCGCCTCATAAGTGGGATTTATATTAACCCCATATGAAAACTTTAGAACAAAATATTCATTGAGACAATACGTATCCGAAGTGTATCAATAAGTATATTTTATTTTCTGTAAGCGCATCATAAGTAGAATTTGCTTTTATCCCATATGAAAACTAAGAAAAAAATATTTATGGAAGCAATTCATGTATCCCAATGATTCATAAGAGAATTTTTTAAATCGGATTATATAAACTCTATTTTGAGCATTGATATCAAATATACTGTATTAATTCTTATAAATAACATCTTTACTTATGCTGTCAGTTGACAGAAATACAGAATTAACCCAGAATTGTTTCGAACTTAAATTCTGTAATATATGTATTTTCTGCTTTGACAATTTCAATTGTTAAAAAACGCAATCGACATCAATTAATTTTGCATTTTAATTGGCAATTGACTGAAGATATTAATCGTCGACAATTATCTTAATCAGTTGCACGAGGGCGCATTATCCTCGCGGGGGGTGATGTAAATGACAATGAGATTAAAGTTTATGTCAGCCCCAGCAGTCATGTAGGTTATGGCTTTTCTTTAATATGTCTGTGACAAGGCTCGATGCTAATAATTTTTAGTATGGCCCGGATCATTTTATATATATTAATAAACGAACAAAAGGAAAAAAATAGCGTGAAAAGCTGAGCACATTGCAATGACTCGTAATATTTTTTTTTTCCTCTCCAAACATTTTTGGCGAATTGAATTTCTAAGTTTCAATAAAAGCAGGGGGGTTGCGAAAAACGATTCAGCCCTCCAAATTTTCCACTCAGTTGGGTTAAACACACCATCCAAACTGATTACGCTGTATGAGGGAACCTATTCAGTGGATCTACATGGATTGCAAACCCAGAAGCGCGGGGGTGAGGGGGAGTATTGAATTTTGGGAATGGAAGTGTGGGGGTAAGGGAGGGGGGCGCCATTAATTTTCTATCCTGTCAGAATCATATGTTCCTCTATTGAGAACTCGTCAATAATGTTTTCATGTCAGAGATAATGTGAAATCAGTGCAAAGAGAAAATCCATTAGTGAAAATATCTGACATGAGCGCCGCCTTTGGATCTCTATAAAATTAGAGGCAGGTCTCAGATAGAACTTGCCGAATTAATAGGAATTGCATGGCCTAGGCAATTAAAATATTAGCACGCATAAATGTCTACAAATAGGTTAAGCTTATTTTTATGCCCTTTTAATGCGAATTCAACTTGATTTTCATGAGAGGCGTATTGTCGGAATGGGAATTTCATCGATGTACATAGTAGGCCTAAAGTGTTTGCTGAATGCAGTTTTAAATTACTGGATTTAATTTCCACGAGAAAAAATATTCATTTGAATTGAATTGGTGCATTGCTGGCTTTATCTACTTTTCAGTTAAAACGTGAATGGTCGTGCTTTTAATTAGGGTACTCAAAAAGAAGTTTTACAAATCGTTATTTGTCAGCCACGAAGACGCATGTGAAAATAGATGTTATGATTGGTTTGAAAACAGCTATTATTTTGAATTGATTAAAAGCAATTTTTAAAGAAATTAGCGTGTCGATTTTGCACGCGCACGACTAAGCGACTGCCAACGATTCGTAAAGCTGGCTGAGCACTAGTACCCTATTAATAGCATGTTCTCTCATTCTTTGCAATATTAATCAATTTTTTTTACAATAATTGCTTTTTGGTCGAGATCGTTGATGGTTAATGTATTTTTTGGTGTTAGGAAGTCGCACAATAATTGCTTGTTTATATTATCTCCTTCAACATGCAACTTTCAGTGCATGATGCAGGAATATAATGTTTATTTGTTTCGTAATTGATGAAATTTATTATTTTCCTTGTATCAATTGTATTTAAATAACGTTTAAAACCGAAATCTCACCATTCATAAAAAATCAAGTGAGGCTATACAGCTTTCATGGAAGTAGAAATGTAAATTGGAATATTACTTTTACTGATAAAATTGAAAATCGAATAAGCGGAGTATGAAATGCTCTATAAAACTAAACTTGCGTTTGTTTTTCATTTAAATGTTTTTTTACTCAAGCAATATACAGTATAATATTATTTTTTATAAAGCGTGAGTAAAAAGCCTTTCTTTCTTCTCCCCCCCCCCCCCCCCTCCCCATCCCCAACATTTGGCCTCAAGACCCATTTAAGGGTTTTTAGGTCTAGGGCGCCGAAAAATAAGTTTAATGATTCCATTTTTAACAGGTGCTATGCTTCCTTGCATAGCACCTCTACATTGTAGGAAAGCTCTAGGACCCGGTTTGTTTTAGGAATCGAGCTTTTCTGTGATGTAGGGGTGTTATGCCTGGATGCAAACATACAAGAAGCACTGAAGTCATTTGTTGTGTGGCGATCGATAATTAAATGTGGAAAATGGAGCCATTAAACTAATTTTTCGATGCGCTACAACTTTATACGAGCATAGTTGACTTTTTCTTCGTAGCTAAACCGTTTAAGACATAATACCAGGGATCCCAGCCGTCCTATAAATCCTATATTGTCCTATATTTTTGATGATGTCCTATATTGTCCTATATTTTGAT
>JAQGBX010002649.1:0-19703 GCA_034698745.1 Megaphyllum sjaelandicum | reverse complement strand
CCTACTTGCCCTGGCCATTTTTGATACGTCCGAAGTGCTTTGGAAATCCCGGTATGCTGTAAGTAAAAATTAAGTCATTGATTAAATGGCAATATTTGTATAATTCTTCTACACAGAAACTTCTATGCATTCTATGAGTAAATGGAAAAGTCATCCATGATCAAACAAGATCATCTACGTACTGGAAACATTATTTTTTTTTTAAATGTTCTCAATTATATTTAATACATAGGCTACTATACATCTGAATACAGAAAAAATGTACTAGATGTTTGACACAATACTGCAAACGCTGTTTTTGCACATCTCTAGTTGTGCTAAACATCAGCATTGACGATTCTAGACATGAAGATGCAGTAATTAAGTAATTGTCAAGATATAAATTCCTAAAGCCTTAAACGTATAGGGTTATGGTAATCTACATTTCAAAAACTTGCCCAAAACATTTTGGATGTATCGAAGCATTTAGTTTGTGTGGCAGCTCTTGAACTTTGTTGTTTGTCATCTCCATATATGGGTATGCAGTCACTGTAATAATATGTAGAATAAGTTATTTTGCATATTGCATAAGTTACAGGTATCTGTATATTTATTATTATTCAGATTTGTGAAATAATCAAATTCTTTCTGAGCTAAACTTAGACAAAAACTTTGCAATCGCACCTTGGCAGTCACGGTGTCAAGTCAGCAAAATAAACGCTTGGTTTACCACCGCCAAAGTGTGATTCGTAAAGATTCAGTCAAAATTGGCCGAATTTAATAAATTCAGCTGAATCGAAGTAAAGATATAATCTATGAATTGGTTATATAATTGCAAATGCCAATATGATTACAATCAAATATAGCAATACATATAGTTCAACTTACCTTTAAATATGCATTTGTCATCCGCACTCTTCTTAGTTTTTCCAGTACACGAATCGACTATATATTAAAAGAGAAAATAATGATTCAATCAAATTTCAATGTGGCGTTTTTAAAGATCATGGCAATATAATTATACACAAAATAAAAACGTAAAAAGATAAAGATTTCGTATACTTCATTTTCACCAATTCTTCCGCTGTCCAGTTTTTTCTTCTGATAGTTAATATATTCAACAATTTTAGGATTCAACCTTTCAGTCATTCTTGAATAAATCGAATTTAACACAGCTATCTATAACCGAACGTAAATTTAATGGATTAATTACAGTACCTACCGAATGAATAAAACTGCTAAAAATGTGGTAATTGAATTTTCGACCCAATATATTAAAAAATAAGGCACAACATTTTAACAGACGTCGAATTAATTTGTCCAAAAAAATTATATCCAAACAAAGTAAGAGTTTTCCAAAACCATCAAATTACACTATCAGACATCTTTTAAAAAGGGACAAATAACTGTACAATTTTCCAAAACGTCAAATATTTTCACAAATAAATAAACAAACATAAATTGTCCTCAATGTAAATTTATCAAACCTTCCGAAACCTTAACCTATAATTAAAAATTTTAATTAATATAAAGCAGCAGGATTTTAAAATTCACATTTACAAGCAAACTATAATTTTTACGAACGTGAAGAGATTCTGACAGAAACGTGGTGCATGATGTGGCAAATCACGTCGTGAAGGAAAGTTACGAGTTCAACATGCGTTTTTTTAAACATTTTCTAACGATATTTCCATTTGCTAGGGTTTTTTTTAACATTTTTAACCATATTTCCATTTGCGAAACATTTGCAAAGCTATAGTAAAGCGTGATGTGCCAAATCAAACGATGAAACAAAGAAATGCGAGTACAAATTGCGTTTTTGTTTTTACTTTTCAAAGTTATTTCCATTTGCGAACAATTTTTGGTTTTCTGTACGAATATGAAACGCGTTTTTCGTTTACTGTGCATGCTTTTTAAAACGTTTGAAAAACACTTACCTCAGGAAAGTTTATAAAATTATACTCTTCACAAATTCTGGCCTTCCGGAATTTCATTGATTGATTGTACATCACTTGGTTTGCTTGAAAGTGAACAAAACCTCAATTGTGTAGGGAATTTTCAAATATTTGGCGCCGAATGTTTGTTGCAATTTTTTTTTCTAGCTAATCAGGGTCAAGCATTCGTCGTGTCGCAATGAGTGAAAGCGCCGTTAAATAGAAATTCAAAAGCCGCTGAATGCACTTAATACGTGTTATTAAAACACGTGATTATCTATGTTTGTGTTATTTTACACAGTTTGTTATCGCCGGTTGACTCATGAGTTGTGACGGATAGACGACTGATTCTGATAACTAAACATTCCTACTTAATTTACCGGAGCGGAATATGGTAAATAGAAGCCTGGTTTCTATTTCTAATAGACGTAGCGTTGCTACCATGAAACACACTTTGAAAAAGGAGCCACCGAAGCCTCCAGGCATATTTGGTGGTGTTGTGTTTGCCATGGTCCTAGGCCAAGTTCCATTCAAGCAGAAGGAAGTTCTACGAAAGAAAATTACTGCCAATGACGGTACTATCTCCTATCTTGTTACGAAAAAGGTAAATTCACTCGTCACTTATTTATTTCTTTATAATATATGATCTCATAATTTGCCAGCTATATAACATCTCATATACGAGATACCAGTACGTATGTCTTGTCGACGTTACTGGTTGGAATGTGGGTATACTGTGCATTTCATGTTGGACCACGTTTGATGTTTATTCCCAAAGGTGTTTATAATCGTGTCATTAATCATTAATGCCATTGCAGATAGTATCTTGTACTTCTATGTCAGGTGACCAACATAGTGTCCAAGGTGATACTATATGTATATAGTGCATGATAATTAATACAAAACCGAGTTTGTAGATGCATGTACGCTCATACAGTCTGGCCATTCTTTGTCAGCTGTTATAATTTACTGCTCTAGTAACAGCTTTTTTCACTTAATTTCTTGGTCAATTATGCATTTGACGATTCCAAATACATCATTGGAAACAGACAAATGTATGATAAAACGTTTGTTGGGTGCATTGAAACACGTCGTTACATGCACCAGAAACCATTACACAGATATACGTGTATGTTCTGCATGCATTAAAACAGTATTTCTCAACCCTAAGTCTGTACTTGGACCAGTGCCGGTCCGTAGAAATTTTCTGCTGGTCTGTGAAAGTTTAGAGGTCCCCCTCTGTTGCTGTTTATTTTAAATATCTATAAAATTTTCATCTTAAAATATTACATTTTTAAAAGCCCTATCAAAAAAGAATAGAAATAATGGCTTGTATTTCTGGCTTAGTGGTCTGAGAAATATTTTTTCTATATCTGCTGGTTCGCGAAATATTTTTTACAATTTTTACCTGTGTGCAGGGATAAAAAGGTTTGGAAACCCTGATCTAAAAACCCTTATTTCTGTAGGCCTATGTATTTTAGGATGTATCAATATTTACATTTTTTATTATGCTCACTGATACTTTGCAAAATGGGCGTTTTTATCCAGCTTATTAGCTCCAGCTGCTTACCATATCATGTAGGCTACTGTATGTAGGGTTCTATTAAAAGGTACGCCGCACCATGGAAACGCAATCAAATTTGGTTGTTGATTTTAGGTGCAGAGTGCACGAGTTTTTTCTATATAATACTTCATCTATGGAAAATATATTTCAATTTTTGCAATGTCCAACAAGTATGCTGCTTTAATTTATTGTGATACATTGCGGAACTGTTATTAATTTCCAATTGACATCTGAATAATATAATGCAAAATCTTTCTAAGTCCATTTTTTTAACAGTTTGAAATTATAATGGTGGGAAGTGACTTCTTGATTTCATTTGCGTTTTAAGTTTAATATAAGTCACTACATATAAGTGTATACCATATTTTGATAGTGTGGGAAACGCTCGAGCGGAAACGCTTATGATAATATCGGTTGTGCTTATAAGGAAAATTGTCAAGCTTAATTGTACTTTCGTTTTAAGGAAGGATTGTTTCCCCTTAAACTATGACTCATCTACACAATTTGACTTTTTTTTAAAGTTAATCGACAAGATGTCATGAATTCAAAACCGAACCTTAATTTTTTTTTTAATTGAAATTGACTGAGGTTCTGTTTTTAGGAGTTTTGTTTGGAAATGTTTAAATTTTTAAATTTGAAGGTGAAAGATATTTGAATAACCCTCAATCGTATTTTTAAACTTTCTTTAGTATTTTTGAATGAAAATGTGTCATTTTTTTACTTTAAACTTCTGATGGCAGACTAAAAGTTTTTAAGTCCAGCATTTAAAATGTTTTTGTTTTTAAAATATGAGTGACAAAATAAAAACGAAAGCAACATAATTTATTTTGTAATTGCTAGGCCTATCTAAATGCAGCATGATATATTGTTTTTTTTTTATATTTTTTTCATTCTGAAAGTCTATAAGTATTACCGTTTTTTTAGTTTTACAATAATTAGAATGGAAAATGAAAAACCAAAAAAAAATGGAAAAGCCTCTGACTTAAAATGTTTAATAGCCTAGGTAAATAATTGCTAGCATTCAAGTGATTTGTGAAAAATGTTTATTGAAAATATGCATGTTCAATGCATATGATTGTTATGCCCTTTTCAGTTGGTATACCTTGAAATGTGGTATTTCTCAAAATGCAGAAGTTAGCCCACGTAGTCTCAAAAGCAATAAGTGTATCCCAAAGAAAATGATTGGGGTAAATAACGGGTCATTTTAACTATATTTATTTTCTTCTTAGATTGATGTTCACGTGATTTAATTACTTATAATTAATCAGTAGTTAAATGTAATATATCCCAAACATTCCTTTATACTTAAATTGCTACAAATTAAGGTTGTTTTATTTTTTAAAAATTGTTACTTCTAGTGCAATTTTGTAATTTGCGAAGCTGATAAAGAAGCGACTAATTATGGGTTGAAAACTGCCCAGAAGCTTATGATTCCAGTTGTCTCATCGTCTTATATTGATATGTGTCTTGCTGAGAAGAAGTTGGTATCAGCGAATATTTGTGCACAGGAGCAAAATATTGAAAGGTTGAAGAAGCTTGATGATGAGTTTAAGACTGGGAAAATTTCTGGTAAGACTCTTGAATCTTGAGTAGTAAATTATGCAATAACAATTTTTAATGAAAATGTGCATATACCATAATTATTTTAAAGCAACTATAGTGCTTGTTGTGAATTAGTAAAATTGAGGTTTTGTTCACTTTCAAGTGAACCAAGTGATGTAGCATACAATCAATCATATAAAATTATAAATCACTGTAATTTGTACAACATGTTGGTGCAAACATTTTACAATGTAGATTTTTAAATGAATTTTGAAAGACTGAATAAATTACCACAAAATCCCTTTTTTCTAAATACTGGATATCACCTCAAAAACTACTGTATAATCTCAAAGAACTGCAAATTCTACGGAGTATTTCATCATTCACTTTTAAAACACATTTCTTTTATAGTCATAGGTGGAAATGACTCACTAGTAGCAAGTCCAAAGAAAAATGGTTTTGGCACAACAAAGCAACTGAAGCAGTGGTCTTTTATGGATATTAAGGGTCCAGATTTCCACAGCCACCCATACAGTGTGGCAAAATATAGTGTATTAAAGGTAATAATTAGAATACATGTATTCTGTTAATTGGTCTTGGCGTTTTGGGCACTTTTTTGCTTTTACTTTCATCAAACTTTACATATGCCAATCATTCTTTTCATCTATAATCTCATTTTTCATCATCAAAAATTCTTTTATTTTAAGGAAAACATTGTAGATATTAATGTCATATCACCTTTAATTGAAATAATTGGATTATAAAAATTCGTTTCGTATTCATTAGGACGAGACTTATTTTTGTAAGATTGTATTATGCTTTCTTGCATAGGGAGTGTCTCGTCGTTCTGGAGAAGTACCATTTTGCATCATTGAAGTCCACATTTCCAAAGTACATGAAGAAAATTACGTGAATGAGTTAGAGAAGCCAAAGTTTTGCATTTTTGTTGATTCCGGTATTCTCTTTGATGCAAATGCTGTGGTAATTATGAATTGGGCTGCTGTTAAATAATTAGATGAGAAATACATGTAAGAGTGTGAATGCTAAGTTTCGTTTTCCTTTGGTGGCAAAAGAATAAAGGAATCAAATCATCAGTGCAAACCTGTCGATTTACAAACTCAAGAAATGCTGCCCTGGACTGCTATGCTCAACTTTACAAGAATTTCACGAACCCACCTCAAACGCTAAGAAAATGGCCAAGAAATGAATTCATACCCCTATATGTTGGTTCACCCGAATTCGTGAATGTATGTTTTTCATTTTTTAAGTATGATGCAGTTATGTATAAATTAAAACTAAAAATAGCAGTCTTTATTTCAATTTACCTTGAATTTTACTGACGTATATCTTTGTAGATATGTGAATCATGGATTTTAACAAATTCCAACCTGGATGAAGAGGTGAAGAAACTTGTTGTTCATCTGTGGACAGAAAGCTATAAATTTCTTGAGGAAATTCTTGAGGGCAAAATTACAGATATCAAGCTTAATGATGTGTGTATATTTTCAATTTTTTTCAGTTTAAAAGATGCGATAAATCCAATAATGCTGGCTAATTGTCGTGTATTTACCTGTCAATTTTAGGTAATCAAAGCAGAAAGTATTCTGTTCCAACTTCTGAAAGAAGCAACTGACACAAATACCCAAGAAACTGACCCAAAAGTTGAAAAGCTTTCGAAAAATTACTACAACCTGATTCGTCAAAAAAACAAAGAAAAGTTGACATCAAAAACTGTCATTTCTCAGCAGCAGCAACTTCTTCAGGTAAGTAAAACTTTCATGCTTTTAATAGAATGCTATAGTTTGGAGTCACCAGTATAATAACGAATTTAGCTGCATTTTGGCAATTTCTGACTAATTTATCTGACTATGTAATTTAATGTAAATAGACCAAATATTTCTGTTGATCCAATCTATTCGTATCTTTCAAAATATTTTCGGCGTAAATTGAAAAATTTCATTAGTTTTTTATTCCATTTTGTTTCTTGGCAACTAGAAAATTAAAGAATTTTCTGGGTGGGTTTCATGTGACTTTTCGTTCATTATATTGGCTAATTTCTGTAATTCTTCAAAAGTTCATTCTGCAAGTTTGAAAATGTCACAATTTCCAATTCACAATTCCTAACTTTTCCGCTTCAGTATCTATATGCATGTAAATTAAAAAGTTGACTTAAGTTTTTAATTGTATGTCTAAATCTCTTCAAAAATATATTTCCATCAAGAACAAATCAGTAGAACGCAAATATATTATAAATATAAAATCTTTTTTCATGGGGAATACATTCACATTTGATAATTTTTATAAATTAATCTGCAGCTGATCCGAGATGTTCTAGCGGTTTCAGAAGGAAATTGTAACAGCATTGGAACGAATTCCGTTCTGGAGATTTATAAATCCCTAGCTTGCTGGATTACTCATCTTAAGGCAGATTCCGAGGAATTTCTGCGTGTGAAAGAGAAAGTAATTACTTCCCAAAGTGGGTAAGAAAATCTCATAAATTTATCTGTCTAGCACATCATAGCCTACGTTTTATAGCCTAGGTCAACATACCTTAATGCGTGCTTCCTTAAATTTAGTTTTGATTTCCAGATATTGCAGGCACATTTTTTAAATTGAACTAGCTCTAAAATTAGAATTCTAATTCTTTGATAAATTCCAATGGAGAATTACTCAAGGACTAAAATACAATATCTAGAAATGATGGCTTTTGATTTATTTCAGAAATGACAAGAATTTTCTTGAAGTCAAAAATATTTTTGTTGTTAAACGCCCTTCAGAAGATATTGGATTTGCCTTTGATGTAGATAATCATCAACATTTGTTTCATGGAAGTGAATCGCACAACATTTTAGGAATCCTTTCAAGGTAATTACTGCTTCAAGTTTGAGTAAAGGTATTTTACACAATGATTGTACATTATGGGCCTAAAATTTTCTTCGTTACATCACTATTAAAATTACATAAATCATGGAATGGTTTTTGTTATGCATTTTATCTAGAGGTCTTTTGTTGAGTAATACTGCTGACAATAAAGCTGGCAAAGTAAATTTGCTTGGAAGTGGCATCTACTTTTCACCATCATCCAGGTATTTCAAGTAATGTTGAAAATAACTGAATTACTAAGAAATTTTACCAACGTTTATTTCTTTATAGCGCAAGTGCTAAATATTCAACAGCCAGTAAAACATCTGGAACGAGATTCATTCTGTTTGCCGAAGTGGCTTTAGGAAAATGTTTTGTCACTGAAAATACATTGCCGGAATTAGTAGAGCCACCAGAGGGCTATCAAAGTGTACAAGGAATCCCAAGCTCGGAATTTCAGGTAAATAAATCATTTTTTAACAAGATTTTGAATAAGACATTACCTTAGATTTATCAACAAAATTTCAAACATTCCTAAAATTAAATGAACAAATACAAAACAAGCTTAAAGTTCAGTGTGAGTTTTTGATAACCCTTGTAAAAAATAACACTTTTATTCAGTTATTTATTTCACTGTTTTGTCAAAAAAAATAAATAATGTGCTCAATTTTTAAGCTTCAAAGTAAAATTGCTTTTGATATTCACTTTTCCAACTGATGTAGCAAAGATTTCAGTAAAGTTTTTTATCACAGGACATGGAATATGCCATTTTTCAAGAACGGCAACAAAGATTGGCATATTTGATCGAATTTTCATTTAAAAATGAAAATCTACATGTGCCACCTAATCCTACTTCATTGTCATCTGTGATGCCCATGGACCTTGATGACCATTCAGTTGTTTCAGGAAAAGAAAAGTCTGCATATGGTAAACGTTGTTCATAATATTAAAAAGAATATTTGTCAGCTCAATTATAAACATGACTTGTTTTTCTGGAACGTTTAATATCATTTTTTGATGGTTGCAAATCTATTCTAAATTTGATAGATACATTTGATGAAATCTTGTTTGCAAAAAATAAGAAGGTGCAATATGGCTTGCAAGGCGTTGCTTCCAATCCAATTCCACTTGAGTCAGTACACATAAGAGCAACCATTATGGATTTGGCATCAAAGGTTTGCTGTATATAAGGGGGAGTCCGAAGGCAAATGAGGGCAGTTCCAAATATCTACTCCTGTTAGGGGCCATCCATATAGGACGTCCGGCAAGGGTAGAGGGAGGTATGTGAAAATTGGACACAGGTGGTTTATGGATGATCCTTGACCTTCTACAGTGAAACTTTGAAATCACTCCAGTTTTTTCAAAAAACAACGAAAACGAGCAATAAAACTTTTAGCAAAATCGGCCATTAAGTTCCCAGGCTGTACGTTATTTTGTTTAACTGCCATTGTGCGTTGTTTAACTCAAATGGCAAATTACAGGTGAAAAACATGTGTTCATTTTGCCGCCAACGCTTAATCATTGATCCTGATTTCCTGCAATATGCCAGGAAAGCCTAAATGAACACATGTTTTTCACCTGTAATTTGCCATTTGTGTTAAACAACGCGCAATGGCAGTTAAACAAAATGTCGTACGGCCTGGGGACTTAATTATGGCCGATTTTGTTAAAAGTTTCATTTCTTGTTTTCGTTGTTTTTTTAAAAAAACTGGAGTGATTTCAAAGTTTCACTGTAGAAGGTCAAGAATCATCCATAAACCGCCTGTGTGCCATTTTCACATACCTCCCTCTCCCCTTGCCGGACGTCCTATATGGATGGCCCCTAACAGGAGTAGATATTTTTGGAACTGCCCTCAATTGCCTTCGGACTCCCCCTTAAAAAAAATCTGACTTTCCATTGTATTTAAAATCATTTTATGCCTTTCCATCGCTGAAAATATTTCTCATTGAACAATTGTACAGGTCGTGATATTCCAAGAATATACTAACAAGAATTCTCATTCAATTGAAGCAAAGTATGTATTTCCTTTGGATGATTTGGCCGCAGTTTGTGGTTTTGAAGCTTTTATCAACAATAAACATGTCGTTGGAGTTATTGAAGAAAAGAAGAAAGCACATAAGCAGTACCACGAAGCTGTTGCTGAAGGTCATGGTGCATATTTGATGGATGAATCTGGTCAGGTAATTAAATTATTTGTCCGAACTTTATAAGAACTTTTCTGGTGTGCACAAATGTTGTCGAATATAATTAATATTGGGTACTGTACTGAAATTTGATCCAGTGAATGGAAATTGATGAACTATAACTGGTTCCAACATGTTTTTCAGGATGTATTTACCATAACTCTCGGAAATCTTCCCGCTCATTCACGCGTTGTCATCAAAATTACCTATGTGGCTGAACTGAAAACAGAAAAAGAACACATTGTGTTTGACCTTTCCGGATGTGTAGCTGGCGATTCAAATGAAGACTGTGTTATTTTACAGGTACATTGTTAAACATTTTTCATTACATATACATCCATTTATGTGGAATTTGATATTTATAGTGGTTGACGTGTTCAATTTTGGATAATTTAGCACAACGCTTCAGCAGTTTTATCCGGAACGTCAATACTGCAAAACAGCTTACAAATTGGAATTGAGATGCCATTTGAAATCCGAAGAATTGTTTCTCCTAATCACAGCATTATCACTAAAGTGAGTTCTATGATTTTTCAATTCATGATTTCATGATTGAAATGACCTGAAGATTATTTTGATGATTTCAATCATATATTTGCATTTTAAGAAAGTTATTATAATGCTATTTTTGTTGTTGTTATAAAACAACATGCCTTTAGTTTTTTTTTTTACATAAAATAGGCTTTGATAGTTTAATGATCTGTACGATTATTTCCTTAATTGTGCTCTTAATTATATGATAAGCGCACATTATTGCTATCAGTAAATGTAAATAAAAGGACTGAGGAAATTGATGTAGTTGTTATAGCTTCGTTAATACTATATTTACATATCCCTACAAAATGAAAACTTAAAAGTTTCAAGGAACTTAAATAGTATAGATGGGATCATTTTGATTGAATTGAACATGACATAAACATTTCAGAAAACGGATACCATGGCTACTGTGAAATTATGCAATGGACAGAACATTGCAAATGGGTTTCAGCTATGGATTGATTTAGCTGAGATCCACGTGCCCAGAATGTGGGTGGAAAAAAGTGAAAATGATGATGAGGTGGAAGTAAGTCAGTTTCATTAACATTTTTCATCGTGATATTTCTTATTATGCTGAATTATATAAATGCCCTGCGCTTGTATGGTAGTATATCTGATGTATACTTCCATTAACTGGAACTAATTATTTCCTGTTGAGATTTTCTTACTTGGTGTGCTATCCAATTTACGTAGAAATTTAGTATTCAGACATTTGCAATTCTTTGTTGTAGTCGTATTTGTGTACCAAATAATTAAACGGATGTCAAGCTACAATTAAAACTTACATCTTTATTATATAAAAAAAATCGTATAATTATATGATGCCCCCAATTTCATGTTTTAGTCGCATTTTAGCGATGATTTTTTTTAAAAAGTTGATGTTAATTTACAATGTATAAAATGGAATCCTTACAATTTTGATACGTTTTTGAAATATCTCTAAAATATTATATTTATCTTTGTTGTAATTTAGTGCTTGCATCTGCCTGTAGTAAGCACAACTGCTGGCATTAATTGCTTATTACCAACCACATATTTCATGAAATGCTGACAGCTGTCTCATCTTCTCTTTCAGGCATGCATGTTGGCATTTTATCCTGTGTTTTCTGATGAAGAGAGAGAAAGTGGAACAGTAATAATGATGATCGATGCATCCAACTCTATGCAAAAGGGTGCATTCCATTATGCTCAAACAGTTGCATTACTGGTTTTGCATCACATTAGGGATGATTGGAAGTTTAACGTCATTTTTTTTGGCTCAAGTAAGTCTTGTTAATCAATTTATTCCAATTAAGACTAAGCGCCAGGTGAATTTTTATTTGTTTTATGGGAGGCGCCTAAACCTCGATGCAAAATCTGAAGTGAAGCTATGTTATATATACAGTGAAATAATTACATGAAATATGTCACGTGCAATGAAATCATTCTGGGAAGTTAATTCATCAATTGCACAATTAATTACAAGTTGATGATACTTACATCTGGTTATTGTTAGATTCTTGAATAAATCAACCCAGACATGAACATCAGCTGTTGAAAACTGCGTTCAAAGTGATAGATCACCAACATTTATTTATAATACCCATTGACAAAATTTGTATTGTTGTTCTGAATAATTTTTATTTCATTTCTATTTTTTTAAGAACGTTTTTTTTTAATATTTTGATTTATCATGTGATAATAAGTTGTTATCAGTATACAGGGTATTGCATGAATATCATTGTTTTAGTTGAAAAGCTTAGTTTTTAAACATGTTTTTTGCAAACTTTGCTTCCATCGAATATAAAAGCATATTTCTAGTGCATTTTACATGTTTTTATTAAGATATTAGTGATTTTCAAATTATTTTTAATGTGATTTTGCACCGAGTTCTTTATATTATTCGGAATATATCTACTTTCTTACAATTGTATTTTTGTAATATGGTTTCATCCTGTATGCTTTCAGTTTATGAAGAGCTGTTTCCTGTGCCACAGTTGAAAACATCAGAAAACGCTAGTTATGCCACAAAATTCATACTGGTTTGTTCTGTTTGTTTCATTTAATAGTTGATTTCATATGATCGGAATAATGTTCTGTTATGAAAATGTCACGTGCAATTTAATTGCCTGTGACCTCATAGTACCTGGCAGGTGGACCTCGACTCCCCGAATTTACAATGAGAACGCAGAAAACAGATCTGTAGGACTCCATTGACCTAACATTTGGTCCTACCCAACATTTAGAGCACATTTAGCATCTAAAATTAATGTTGATATTACATATTGTTAATTCTAGGAGGCTAACCCCTGCTTTGGGAGCACCGATCTTCATTTTGCTCTTCGATCCTGTTTTCTCTTGCCACCACACGACACCGAGGGTCCACAAAATATATTCTTGGTTTCTGATGGCAACATCAGCAATGCTGCCCTCATGTTTCAAAATGTTGCAAAACATTCTTCTGAAACAAGAATATTTACTTTTGGGGTTGGTTCGTTGAGGTAGGATAAGTATTAAAGTTTTTTAATAAAATGATAGCTGCCTAATTTATGACTGGCTTGCTTGTCACCACCCGTACCAGCAGCATTTGTGCTGACTTCAAAAATTTATAAAATTAGATTTGAAAATATGGGTAGGTGCAAGACGCGACGGGTTTTCCGATTCCGAAAACTTGTGTCGCTTAGTGGTATTGCAGACGCTTACCACTAAGCGACACTGGAAAATTAGGAAAACCAGTGTCGCTTAGTGATAAGCGTCTGCAATACCACTAAGCGACACAAGTTTTCGGAATCGGAAACCCGTCGCGTCTTGCACCTACCCATTGGAATCCTTGTTTGGTGAAAAAATTTTTGTTATTGCCGAAAATGTTTTTAAAATGCTTTCAAATTTTTCTTCTAATTTAATATAATATCAACCTTGGCTCGTTAGAATTGTAATATTTTGATGTTGGTCTAATATGGGAGGTAATTTTGCAAGGACACTTAGTTTTGCAATACATGACCTCAATTTTTACTAGCTTTGGATAAAAAATCACATGCGTTTGAATTCATGCAGCTATACTTTATTAAAAAAAACTTTTTGGGTACTTTTGAAGCTGAACAGTATATACATGAATTGTTTAGTGTGCTCGGGGAAACGGGGTGGGAAATAAGAAACACATTTGAGCTTCTTATAATTATTACTTCCAACGAATTTAAAGTCAGTGCTGAAGTTAAAAAAACTAACAGTAGGCCTAGTAAGTTAGCTGATAGGCAGGCATATAACTTCAGGGTCAGTTTTTTTCCAAATTAATAAAACTTTTTAATAGGTTTTTTTTTACCCAAATGTGACTAGTGTTACTAAGTCCACCACGATGAATTAAATTCTTCTTTCAGATGAATGTTGTTTATAAAAGCTAGCTGCGTCAAACGCTTGTTAAATATGATTAGTATCAGAGATGAAACTCGTCAACAATTATTTGGCTCACAATAGTTGACAATGCTTGCAGTTTTGCTTGAGTGACTAATTTTATCCAGCTTGAAACTGAATCATCCACTCGCAGCAATCATGTGATGTCGCAAATATGCACATACTGCATACTATGTGCATGTATAAAGTTAGTCGTCGGGAATTGTTTGTGCATTTTCGCGAAGGCTTTTGTACAATATCAAAATAAGATTTTTTTTAAAAAAAATATGCCGAAGACTTAAAAGTTCAGATTTAACTAATCTATCATTAGGCCTATTTAACACTTCAATTTCAGTAACATTGTTTTAAAATATTTAAAAACTGAACCATTTGAAAACTAGATAGTCGTCATTATTGGCATTTAATTTTGATGGTGTTATTGAAACACATGGTTTGGGTTAGGTCCCGGTTAAATTTCTGTTTTTTTGTTTTTTAAATTTGTTTTTAAATTTTAAATTTTAAATTAAATTTGTTTTTTAAATAAGTAATCAGAAGCAAATTTAGCTGAAGGCGAGACATAAATAATATAATTTTGAACTGATAAAATTCTTTGAAGATGGACTTGGGGAAAGTAAACTTGGCCAAACGTCATATCAATAAAATTACCTCTACGGATTTGCTCGTATTTATATTTGTCGTAGGAGCTGATGACCAAACAAAATGCCTGCTGATACGATAAAGCGCTGATTTACAGTATGTTTCAACAATAGTTGTTTCGAGGTTTTCTGCGAGTTAGCAAGTCTTCAAACAATATCAAAACTTGGTGTCATCAGCACACATGTGTGAAATATGTGAATAGAAGTTATTAATATTTGTATTTAACCCAGGGGCCAGCTCTATTTAGGGGAAGAAAGAAAACAAAGTGTAACTAATCACATACAGTGCATAGATACATGTTTTTTCACGGAAAATAAAATTCTGCGAACTGTTTCCCCAGTTCTCGCAGTCAATATGTCCCACTGAGTTAAAGGAAATAAACTATCCTCATGAGATAACCATCGGTACATGTAACTATTTCCAGGCTTTGAGTTTAAAGTTTCCGCATATACAGTACATGCCAGTTTTTAATATTGAGTATAAAAAAGGCTGAACAAAAACCGGCGAGCAAAAACTTTTCAATGATTTTTACTCATAAAAGTTGGGGATTTTGTAAAAATTCCCCTGTAAAAATGTCACAGAATGTGTAATTTTTACATTTAACTAAGTAGATGTACATGTAATATTGCTGTATCGGTCATTTGAATTCTTCCATATTTAGGCTACAGTTTTTCAGGGTAAATTAGCACATGTTAAATCGCCTAGCTGGTGTTCAGATAACAGAAATTTTCCCTATTTTTATATTAAAGCATTGCTTTTATTTTACGTAGGCCATTCTGCTGTAGACTACAAGGACCCATTCGGTGACTTAGACTTCCAAAAAAAATTTTTTGACTCGAAGCATTCAAAATGTCTAGAGAAATATTTAGGAAATAGTACCTTAGTGGCTGAAGAATTCAACGATGCCTTATTGGAAGATGAATTGCCAAGGTTTATGATAAAACACTGCCCGTAAGTGCAATAGGATCAATCTATAAGAGCATGCTATAGTAAATTAGGTTCTAACAGGTGTACTTATTTTTCATACGATTATTGATTGTAATCGCAGACAGTGGAAAAAAGCCATTGAATGTTATGATGCCTACACAGAAGAATTGCAGCCTCATTTCAATTTTATACAAAAAATCATAGTCTCAACTTTGAGAAAAATGCTGATTTCATCTTTAGACTATGTGTGTGCAGAAAATGGGAAACGAGTAATAGGTTTGAATTAATGCGTTATTTATTCCTCTTTTTATTTTAAATCCCTTGCTTTTTTTGTTGTAAATTTAACGCTTTTTAACCTCACTATTGTTTTATGACAGAATTCATGAGTAGTGATGGCATTGAATGCATTGATAACAACATAGAGGATCTAAAGGCTTGTATCGATCCCTTGAGTGGGAACAAGGACTTGTTAAATACTGCTATCACGACTTTCAACGTCCAGGATGACCTAGATGCAGTTCCTGTAGAATGGTCCCCAACCATGTTTTCAGGAGATGAATGCCGGCAAGTTTTAAATCTGTTCGATATAACCATACTTAATGATCACACGCAACATTGACGTCTATTCCTTTTCACAGGTTAATAAATAATGCATCAGAGTGCGTCTTGAAGACAATTAAACAATCATGTTCAAATTCTTCGCATTCCTTCGTTCACGACTTTATATACGGGCTTCTAAAGCAAAGTCCATGTGGAGGTTTTGCCGGCATGATGGATTTGGTTGAATTTGAACACATAATTCTCGCCGTTTTAGTGCCAAAACACATACCAAGAAATGACCGTATGTGTAAAAATAATGCAACTGGCTTTGCCGTGGCTCGGAATGGCTTGGTCAATGCATCCAAGTGTTGGAATGATGCCCTTGACAGGAACTTTCTGGTAGAAGACTTTACCACCGCTATTTCAACTGGCAGCTTTGTTTCGTTTCTGAAAAATTATTGTCCGTAAGTATGTTAGTAATACGAATGGTGTTATGGGCATAATGATGTCTAATTTAAGAATGATGCATTGCGTTTATTTAAAACAATAACAAGCATTTGTCATAACATCTGTCCATTGCGGATCACAAATTGTAGCGCAATATTAAACGCCACAAATTCCATGAGAGAAAACCCCCACCAAATGTACTCTGAAAATCTTCTGAATTGATTGCAGTGTCTGTTAATTGTTCTTTTGCTTTCTCTTCTTAACATATACTGTAATGTTTGCTTTTTTGCATTCCATTCTAAAACGCTTGTCATCTTTTACAGAAAGTTTGTCGCAGTATCCGGATGTGTTGGCACATATATTGATACATTTCAACAATGTGTTGAGGGTGAAGATTCTGCCACATTGAATGCAACTAAGGATATAGTTGAAGTAATGGCATCATTTCTGTGCCATAGAAATGGCGAACGAGTTTTACGTAAATATGTTATTCGTGCCACTTCTGAAGTTAAGCAAAAAAAAGTTGATGCCGCAATTTATCATTGATTAAATTTTTTCTTTTTCAATTGCAGAGTTTTTAGGCGAGAATGGAATTGGTTGCATGGAGCAGCAACGAGAAAACATCGTAAAGTGTGTTGAAGATGCTGGGGTGTCAGAGCTTTTCAATGTTGGTGATGGAGGCATGCATGACCCTATGGAAGTTATAAATAATCTGTGGGTACCACAGAACTATCGACCTGAGGAATGCAAGTAAGGATCAATTTGGGTAGGGATGATTTTTATTCACAGTTTTTATTTAAACTTGCTATTTATTGCATGTTCTAGGGTTATAGTTTCCCTGGAAGTGTGTGTGTATAAAAACATGTACAATTGTGAAAAGCGAAGACCAGCACATATAATCAGCAGCTTGATACGAGCAGTGGCCCGAAGGTCACCATGTTGGGACGTGAAAGGAAATTCTGGAGCATCTGGTTTAGGAAGTGCTTTAACAAGCCTTATTTCACTCATATTGGTTTATCATCTCCTTGCATAATGTTAATATTCCTACAAAAACCAAAAGAGAACTAAAGATAATAATATTAAAATGATTATGAACCACTGTGTGTGAGGATAACCAGCATCAAAGCAACTTTTTTGCTTATTTATAACATAGGTAATAATAATTAATGCAAACTATTTACATTAATTATCGTTTAAGGATAATTGAACGAAAAAAATGACACTGTGAGAAAAAAATTGGCCCCATTGGTTTATTTAGTATCCAGTACATTTATTATTCATAGTTTCTAAAAAAGAAAAATTGACCCATGATCCTTAATTTGCCCTCCAGGACACATCTTTGTTTAGTGGTATGTCCCGTTCTTGTTAAATTTTCATTGTCCATGTGCTGAGGTACTCATCGACAATGGATTCTTTTCAGTTATTTATTTAAAAAATACTTGGAAATGCCACGAAATATGCTGGTCCTGGAGAGTAAATTGGGAATAATGAATAATGCCATGTTTCTCAAAAATATGGCAGGGTTTTATATTAATATTTGTTCCAAAAACGTATTATTGCTTATTTTTTCATGTGCAACAATTGCAGGCACTACAATTCAGAAAACGTTGCTTTATTTTGCGTGAGTGCGCCATCAAATACGTCCGATACAACACATGACTCAGATTGGTCATTCAGCAATAAGCTTTGAGTTCATCTGTTTACATGAGTGCTTGTCCAAAGGCGCCTGCTTGGTTATTTGCAAATGCTTAACAGAAATACCCAACTGGGGCTAATTTTTGGGTGGGGTTTATCTTACGAGATCCTGAAAAACATATTAGGGCTTATTTTCGGAGAAATAAAGGAGTCTAAAATTGAGTACTAAATCGACTTTCAACATATTTGTTATCATTCAATCAGCCTTAAAAGTAGTTGAACTAACTTGAATGGAAACCAGAGAATGGTATTCGTTTTGGAGATTATAAATACATGTAGTGTCAAAAAATAACTTTGACTTTGCCTATTCCAAAACATTTCAAAGATATGTATGAGTATATAATAGCTATTAATTAATTTTTTCTAGATGTTCCCACTCTTTTGAATATTTTTCATATTCATATACAGTATAAAACGTTGTAGTAAATCAAATATTGATGTGCCTAACAGCGATTTCACCAAAATAAAATCTTCCAAATACAGGATATTGGTTAAATCAAGAAACAGATTGAATCAAAAAATCATGAATCAAGAATTTCACTTTTATTCTTGAGACAAATAAATTATGTTTAGGCTCTCAGTGGGGTGCTGTGAAAGCCCTGTTTGCAATTTTAACCCATCAGCTAGTGGGTTACTGAAGTCTGATCCATTAGTTCCCAGTTTTTTATGGCATTAAGCTTCCAATCATCTTATTTCGTAGTAATTAATCTTTATCTTCTTTCTTTAAGTGGTTGGAAGTGAACTAACAATTTAACGCCATATTTTTTTGGTTAAAAAAACTGCTTTAAATTTCAAACGCTACAGTTTGATGTAGCACTCGTCACCAACAACCATGACGAGAAACATCATAAGTGTGTTTTCATTGGATCATTGGAATGTTTTGGATGATAGTGATCTGGAAAACAGAACAGTGACACCTGAAGAAGATGCGTGTTGCACGGAAACGCGATCTTTGAAATTAAAAGCAAACTTTTGGTTGCGAAATTTCACAGCATTCATTTGTTAATCCTCTTATTTCCTCAAAATTTCCAACTCCACTTAAGTTAGATATTGTTTGTCTGGTCATCCTCCTATTTTGTAACCTAATTTGACATAATTTGTTAATTAAATTTAAAAAAATATCATTGAAGATATCAAAATTAAATTAAGTCATCCTCAATTTTAATTTAAGTAGTTGCCCTGTGTTGTGTAATTTCTAATTTCAATTCGTGTAAAACCTTGGATTTCCAATTAAATGGGAAATCATTTAGACGTTAACAATTTTAAATTATTGCCAAACCATTCCAACCTCTCCTTCCTTCCTTTTTGTTTGTTTTAGAAAGTTATTTTAAGCTACAGTATACACGAGCTTAAAAAAGTTAGCCAGCTATAAAAGTTCAATTCAACTCAGTACCTACTATCAGTAAATAAATACCATGTGGTAGGGGGGTGTAATCCATCAACCCAAATTATTCGGTAGTTACCACCGC